>QAOC01047371.1:0-53955 GCA_003255005.1 Begonia fuchsioides
TGTCATGGAGATAGTTGCTTTGTTATCGCAAAATATCTCAGTTGCTCCTAATTGTTGTTGTTGAAGATCATAAATCATTCTTCTTAACCAAATGGTTTGACAAGCTGCAGATGCTGCTGCAATATATTCAGCTTCTGAGGTTGATAGTGCCACTGTTGCTTGTTTCTTTGAACTCCAAGTAATCGCTCCTGATCCTAGAGTGAAAACATTTGCTGAAATGCTTCGTCTGTCATCTAATGAACCTGCCCAATCGCTATCTGTGAATCCATATAATCTGAAATTAGAGACTTTAGAGTACCAAATTCCATACTCTAAAGTTCCCGCAATATAGCGCAAAACTCTTTTTGCAGCTCCATAATAAACTTGTGAAGGTTGTTGCATAAACCTGGAAATAATACCAACAGAAAATGCAATATCGGGACGAGTATGAGTTAAATAAATTAAGCCTCCAACCAAGCTTCTGAACCGTCTAGTATCTGCAAACTCTGCTCCATCTTCATACTGCAATTTTTCATTAATATTCATTGGTGTAGTGGCAGCCTTGCAATTGAACATGCCAAATTTACTCAAAATATCTTTGGCATATTTCTTTTGTGAAATAAAAATCCCATCTTCAACTACTTCAAGACCAAGAAAATAATGTAATAAACCCATGTCTGACATCTCAAATTCACTCATCATTTGAGACTTGAATTCATTGATCAGAAAAATAGAAGAGCTGGTATATATTATATCATCCACATAAAGACAAATAATGATGTAATCACTTTTACCTTCTTTCTTCACATACAAGGTAGGTTCATTCTCACTTCTCATATATCCTTGTTTTTGGAAATACCCATCAATTTTGCTATACCAAGCTCAGGGAGCTTGCTTCAATCCGTATAATGCCTTATTCAGCTTGTACACCTTTGTTTCATTGTCTTTCTTTATAAATCCTTCTGGTTGTGCTACATAGACCTCCTCTTTTAAATCTCCATTAAGAAATGCTGACTTGACATCAAATTGATAAACAAACCAATGCAAATGTGCTGCTAGTGCTAGAATAGTTCTTACGGTTTCAAAACGAGCCACTGGAGAGAAAGTTTCTTCGTAATCAATACCTTGTTGTTGCGTATATCCTTTCGCCACAAGACGAGCTTTATGCTTTTGTACACTTCCATCTGCTGCAAATTTTGTCTTGAACACCCATTTCAAATTAATTGTCTTTTTTCCTTCCGGCAAGTCAGTCATCTCCCATGTTTTATTTTTCTTGATAACTTGCATTTCTTCCACCATTGCCTTTTGCCATTCTTCTTTTTCAGCTGCTTCCCCATAATGTATAGGATCTGAAATAGTAAGAGCAAATTGACAAGATGCATATATGTCAGCCAAAGATCTATACTTGCGTGGTAGGGTTTCATCTGATGATTCTTCAGGAGAAGAATTGTTGCTTGGTGATGTTGAGCTTTGCGTGGTTGTAGAAGATTCAACAAATGAACTGGCAGGAGTGGGCTGTTGTTCCTCATCTAAAGGCATTTCCATTGTAATCTCCTTTTGTACCTGCTTGTTATCCCAATCCCAACTTGCACTTTCATCAAATATTACATCTCTTCTAATTAAAATCTTTTCACTAACAGGATTATACAATTTGGATGCTTTGGATTGAGTACAATAACCAATAAAAATGCATTTTTCAGATTTTTCATCAAGCTTTTGACGAACTTGAGCATGATTCAAAGCATATGCAACACACCCAAATATTCTTAAATGACTTACTGATGGTTTCCTTTCATGCCACGCTTCATATGGAGTTTGATTCATAACAGCCTTTGTTGGTGAGAGGTTCAATAAATAAACAGAAGTTCCAACAGCTTCTGCCCAAAAATGATTTGATAAACACCTTGCTTGCAGCATGCTTCTTGCCATTTCTACAACAGTTTGATTTTTCCGTTCAGCGACACCGTTTTGTTCTGGAGTGTAGGGTGCTGTTAACTCTCTATGAATACCATTTCCTTCACAAAACAAATTAAATTCTTTAGAAATAAACTCTCCACCTCAATCTGTTTCAAGAATTTTGATGTGGCAATCACTCTGGTTCTCGATCATTGTCTTAAATATCTTGAACTTCTTAAAGGTTTCTGACTTGTTCTTCAGAAAATAAACTCAGCTCATGCGACTGTAATCATCAGTAAATAGTAAAAAATAACGACTCCCGCCCAAGGATTCAGTTTGCATTGGACCGCATAAATCAACATGAATTAGTTCCAGATAATTTGTAGCTCTGAAAGCATTTCCAACAGGAAATGATTTCCTAGTCTGCTTTCCATAAATACATCCTTCACATAAATTAATTGAGCTATTTTTTGGTAACCCAAAACCATACCTTTGTCATTTAGTAGCTTCAATCCTTTTATGTTGAGATGCCCATATCGCAAATGCCATAACGTTGAATCATCGTTTGCATTTGTAATAAGAGCAAAGTTCTCCATGCTGGATACATTCAAAGGAAACATCTTGTTTGAAGTCATGATAATTTGAACTCTTTTTCCAGATTTCTTTTTTGTAATGACACATGTAGTATCATCAAACAAAACAGAATGCCCTCCAGCCATCAACTGTCCAACGCTCAGTAAATTGTATCCTAAATCAGGAACAAATTGAACATTAGTCAACACCTTGGCCATACCTTGATCAGTTTGGATTTTCACTGTGCCCATTCCTTCAACTTGCATCTCCTTTGTGTTGCCAAGTTGAACCTTCACCTTTTGTGTCTCATCAAGATCTTTGAACAAGGATTTGGTGCCTGTCATATGGTTTGAGCACCCACTATCAACAAACCATACATCACTAAGTTTTGAGGTGGTATCAATGCAGGCCATGAAAAGCTTTTCTTCTTCTTCATTTTCGGCTGCAAAATTTATTTGCTGGTCTTTATACCAGCAATTTGTTGCAATGATAACATTGAACGTCATTTTTTATGTTACCTTGCGCATTGTACTGTCTTTGCCCATCATTTCTTCCTCTACCCCTGCTACGACCACGACCACCACGAAATCCTCCTCTTCCTCGACCTCTAGTTGCTGGATGATCATTTTCTCCATAGTTAGGCATTGCCTCCTTCACTTGTAATGCCTTCTCTTCATTCTTTTCTGGCAATCTGTTGATTCTAGACTCATGTGCTTGAAGAGAGCCCATTAATTCATCAACATAGAGCATTGATAAGTCTTTTGCTTCTTCTATAGCAGCTACCACATGATCAAATTTTGGTGTCAAGCTTCTCAATATTTTTGCAACAATTGTCTCATCTGAAATTTGTTCACCATAGGTACGCATTTGATTGACTATTGTCATTGCTCTTGACAAGAAATCCATAATAAATTCACCATTTTGCATAAGTAATGTTTCAAAATCACGTCTCAAAGATTGTAATTTCACCGTCACAACCTTTGAATCACCTTGAAACTCCTTCTGTAAAATCGACCATGCTTTCTTTGCCGTTGTTGCTGCTGCAATTCGAGAGAAAATGCTCTCGTGAACTGCTTGCTGGATAATGAACAAAGCTTTTGCATCCTTTCTTTTTATTTCTCTCAACCTTTCTTCCTCTTCTGTGTTGGTTTCTAGCCGATCAACGAACCCATATTCCACCAAGTCCCATAGGTCCTGGGATATCAACAAAGTCTTCACCTTGATGCTCCAAAACTCGTATTTTTCACCATTGAAGACTGGAATGAGTGGTGCAGATGAAGAAAAACCAGAAAACCCCGAAGAAGAGAAACTTGTCATTGCTTCAACTCTAAAAAAATCACACAATATCCACGGGACAAAGACAAGCTCTGATACCACTTTTGTTGGAAAAAACGGAAGAAGAAAGCAAAGTAGAAAGAGAAATACTCAGCAATCTTCTTGTACTGCAATGTTTATTTTTCCCTACTTTCAAAGCAACAATAATAGCCTATATATATAGGCTGGAGGCTTAATTTATTTAACTCATACTCGACCCGATATTGCATTTTCTGTTGGTATTATTTCCAGGTTCATGCAACAACCTTCACAAGTTCATTATGGAGCTGCAAAAAGAGTCTTGCGCTATATTGCGGGAACATTGGAGTATGGAATTTGGTACTCTAAAGTCTCTAATTTCAGATTATATGGATTCACAGATAGCGATTAGGCAGGTTCATTAGATGACAGACGAAGCATTTCAGCAATTGTTTTCACTCTAGGATCAGGAGCGATCACTTGGAGTTCAAAGAAACAAGCAACAGTGGCACTATCAACCTCAGAAGCTGAATATATTACAGCAGCATCTGCAGCTTGTCAAGCCATTTGGTTAAGAAGAATGATTTATGATCTTCAACAACAACAATTAGGAGCAACCGAGATATTTTGCGATAACAAAACAACTATCTCCATGACAAAGAATCCAACGTTTCATAGTAGAACAAAGCATGTCGAGCTTCATCATCATTACATTCGAGATCTTGTTGCTAAGGAAGAAATCGTTTTAAAGTATTGTAGCACAGATGAACAAATGGCGGACTTATTTACTAAGGCGTTATCAAAAGATAAGTTTTGTTATTTTAGAACATTACTTGGGATCTGTAACTTTGAATCAAGAGGGAGTGTTGAGATGTGATTCTAAGTTGACCAAGTTTTATGGGTGAGTTGTTTAGTTGAGATGTGAGTCTTAGTTGACCGGGTTCTATGGGTGCGTGGTTAAGTGCTTCTTGATATTTTATGTTGGTTGTCCGCCTATATATATAAGCTATTATTGTTGCTTTGAAAGTAGGGAAAAATAAACATTGCAGTACAAGAAGATCGCTGATTATTTCTCTTTCTACTTTTCTTTCTTCTTCCGTTCTTTCCAACAGCCACCAGTTATGCTTACGCAGCGGTTCGCCGTCGGAGATGGAATTGAAAGCGTTGTCATTTCTCCATCAGATCTTTTTTTCCTTGCGGCTTTCAGTCGGAGCAAGTCCGGGAGGTTACTCTAATCATTCAACCTCCGTCCGGCCAACATATTACCGGCGAGTGGTGGCCCTAGGAAAATCTCAGATGGTTTTTCTATCATTCTGGTGGTGTCGTATTTATAAATTTTTTACTGTTCGGTTGGTCTATTTCAACTGGCAATGTTCGTCAACCCAGCCTCTAGAAAATTCTCACATTGTTCTTTAATCTTTGGCTCCCCTGCTGTTAAATTTGATTTTCTGTCCTCGTGACTTCCCTGGTTTTGAGTTGTGTTCTTCTGGTTTATGTGGGTTCAGTTGGTTTGGCAGACGGACTCCGGCATAATTTTTCTGTCTTTAAAGTTAAGGGTAGATATCAGTTTACACATCTTATTATCGTGTTTTCACTAATTTTAAGAAGAAAGCAGTTCAAGAGGAGCTTAGAGAGAGAGAGAGATTTTTCCGGGAGGTGCCTAGGGCAATCGTCAATGTACCTTCATAAGCTGTTTGATATCTCCTCTGTCAGCACCATCTTCGTCTCTCTCCCTCTGTGTTTCAGTCGCGAACACCACCCGGCTTCTTCTTCTTTCTTCCTTCTTCCTTCTTCTTCTCTTCCATTTTTTTTTCGTTTTTATTAGTCGAGGTCGAGGAAGAGCGTCGGAAAAGAAGAGAAGTCCGTCAAGTGGCGAGCTCCGCGATGGCCGGCGACACGGGGACAATATAGTTGACGGCGAACAGGGATTATGGATGGGGTTGGCTCGGAACCTCGAATCTCAAGCCTAGCTTGCAAGCCTGCTCACGAGACTTAGTGTCGGGTTTGAGCCAGACTTGCCTGCCGAGCTCGAGTCAGGCTTGCTCGGATGGCATTTTTGGTTGTAATTATGATAAAGGTTAAAAGAGTTAATTGACACTATTTACCTTAAAGTTCAATATTTTGGTCGTTTGAGGGAGGGTGGGAGAGAGAGAGCTTTGCATTATTTAAAACTACCAAAAGATGGCTTATTTAACACAAGCAGATAGAGAATATCACTGGTATCGCTTATAGTGAACTGTCCAGTTAGCAGGGAAACTGACAATAGCAAACGGAGCCACGTCGAGCTCCGTCCACAGCGCCTTCGTGTTTGATGCAATGGCTCTTGCAATCTTCTCCATTCACACAAACTCCAGCAACAAAATGGCTCTCTCTCTCGCACACACTTCCCACCATCTCCGTCTCTGCAACACAACATCACAAATTAAAACAGCGATGAGGAAGAAAAGACGGGCCAGACAGAAACAAACCAGCTGAAGCGTTAACGAGGAGGAAGACGAGGAGAAGAGCGTAAAACGGCACGTTGGAAAGCTGTCGGGCCATTGGTTTCAAGTGCTGGATCTGAGTTCTTCAGTCGAGATTTATAGAGAACCTAAAGATGAAGAATTGGCTGCGTCCAAAATCTTCTAACGATTGAGTCTGCGTTTTGGTTTCGCTGACATCAAAGTTGCATGAGTCTATGTCGCTGGGTTTACTTTGTGTGACCTAGAAACTTGAATTTCTCGTACTCTTCATCGTCCAAATCATTAACCACCCCTCTTGCAACTCATCCATGGCTGCCACTTTTTGTTTATTCGGTTCTAAACTGATGAACCCAACTGAAACCGGTTATGAACTTACGGCTCACCAGCCCTGATCTTCTTCGTCTCAAAATGGGTAGAAGCGGTGCCATTACAAAAAAATGATGCCAAGACTGTTACAGGTTTTCTACATCGAAATATTTTCAATCGATTCGGTACTCCAAAAGCGACGGTGAAATTCATTTTTGCAATAGACAATTTCAGAGCTTATTAGCCAAATATGGGGTAAAGCATAAAGTGACTACAACTTACCATCCTCATGCAAATGGACAAGCAGAAGTATCGAATCGAGAGATTAAAAAGATTCTGGAAAATGTAGTCAACCCCAGAAGGAAGGATTGAGCATCTAAGCTGCCAGATGCGCTGTGGGCATACCGTACAACATACAAGAGACCGATCAGAACATCTCCTTTCAGACTGGTTTTTGGGAAGACATGTCATCTCCCAGTCGAGCAAATTCACAGGGTTCACCGGGCTGTTGCAAAATTAAATTTAGTGCAGATGCTGCTGGAGAGAAAAAGATGCTTCAATTGAATGAGCTAGACGAATTTCGATTAAATGTTTACGAGAATGTTGCAGTCTACAAGGAGAAAGTCAAGAAATGACACGACAAAAATATTCAGGAAAGAACGTCCAAGATTGGACNGGAGATGACATGCCTTCTCAAAAACCAGTCTGAAAGGAGATGCTCTGATCGGTGTCTTGTATGTTGTACGGTATGCCCACAGCGCATCTGGCATCTTAGATGCCCAATCCTTCCTTCCGGGGTTGACTACCTTTTCCAAAATCTTTTTAATCTCTCGATTCGACATCTCTGCTTGTCCATTTGCTTGAGGATGATAAGCTGTAGTCACTTTATGCTTTACCTCATATTTAGCTAATAAGCTCTGAAATTGCCTATTGTAAAAATGACTTCCACCATCGCTTATTATAGCTTTTGGAGTACCGAATCGAGTGAAAATATTTCGATGTAGAAAACATGCAACAGCCTTGGCATCATTTTTCTGTAATGGCACCGCTTCTACCCATTTGGAGACGTAATCACCAACTAGTGGGTATTTGATAAAAATGGCTGTTTATTGTCAGCTGTTGTCTTTGTCAGGAACATAGATTTTTAATCTCCATTGCTAATCTGAATCTAGCTTACTTCTTTATAATTCTGCTGATCTTTTGAGACTGCTGAGCAATTAATTCGGCAGTGGAAGAGCTTTCGCTGAGAATTACTTCGTACCCGTCTCTAAACGAGTCCATGCCTTCGGATAAAAGCTGCCAGAACAAGCCCCCTGCAGCAGCCCCTCCATTGCTCGCAGATGAATATGTTGCAGAATATACTGTGTCGAACAACTTATCCCTCTCCTCTGTATTGTATCCTGAATCTTTTGTTGATTCTCCAAATTCAGAAAAAAGAACTGGTTTTTGAATTATGTTCTCCTCGTCGTGGATGTGATCATTGAGCCAACTGTTCAGGAATTCGATCTGGGATTCGTAGTCTGATCCAACTAGCCTGCATTGGTGGAGGATAAGCAAAGAATGTATTTGAGAGTTGACTGAAAAAACCAGAAAAAAGAGAACTTTTAAATGTTTTTTTTTGGTTTTACCATCGATCTCGATATGAATGGACTGTAGAAAAGTCGATCTCAGGAATCTGATTGTTGGCGATGAAATCTGTTCCAACCTGAAAGTTTGGGTTTCCTTGCGACTTTGATTGTCCATAGAATCCTTCCAAACCAGCCTCTAACAGGTGATTCCCATCTATGGATTTCAAGTATGAAGCCATCTCTTTAATTCAAGCCTGGTTTTCAACAGAGAAACCAACCATTTACTATCCAACTCCACTGTCAAAAAGTTCTTCATTTTAGGAGTAAGAAAGAGACAAAGACCTGAACAGTGTTTGTTGAAAGATCAGAAGAACACCTTGGCTCGTTCATAAGTTCCCAGGCCATAATGGTAGGCTCATCCTTGTAAGACACTCCAGTCAGGCTGTTGGTTCTGGTAAGAACGGCCTGTTGACAACAAGAACATATAATTACAGCTAATTGATCTTTACTGAAAAGCCTGGCTGAAAAAACCAACCTAACCTAAAGGCTTGGCCAAGTTTTATGAACCAAGAGAAATAATGAGGCTACCAAGTCTCCATAATTTCCATGAACAACCAAACCAACCTAACTTCTAAGGTTTAGAGAGAGAGAGAGAGAGAGAGAGAGAGAGTACCCTGATGTGGTTTTTGTAGAATTCCTTCACCCCAGAGTTAGTGAAGAAATCATCGTCAGAAGCAATGGACTGGCCTTGGCTTCTTGCCCATTCAACGTATTGTTTCTTACCACCTAAACTCTCGTAATTATTAACTAAACTCAATATTAATCTCACTCCATACTTTCCAGCCTCTGAAATCACGAAATCCAAGCCCTTAACAATCCAACAAGAAATTTCAAATCAGAATCGCATGACAACCCCTAATCCGTAAACCATACATCAGATTCATATTTTTCTCGCGACCAGAGACGAGAACAAACCTGAAACATGTGCTCATTGTAAGAACCCGGAGAATATTGCAGAGTATTGTATCCTCCATCGCTGAAAGCCCAAGTTCTGGCTATGTTGAGGCCATGATTCGAAGCTTGCTCAAATGCCGAAGAGACTTTGTTTCTCTGAGACGGGTCTGAAGCAATGTACATTAACCAGTAGGCATTGAAGCCATTTGCATAATAAGGGCTTCCATTCAAAACAAGCTGCACTCCTCTGCTTTTGACGAACCCATCTTCCGCTTCGATTTGAAATAGATTCGTCTGGCTCAGGATCAGCACCAGAACGAAGATCATCGAACCCCATTCCTTCTTCATCTCTCGTCTCTCTCTCTCTCTCTGTGGGAAGAAATGCTGTGAGCTCTTATAAAACGGTTGAAAATGGATTTAATTTGCGATAATTAAGTACGGTGCTTAGTTAATAATCTTAATTAATTACGCCGTGTTTATTATTAGTATGTGAAAAGACATTATTAGCCTCTCTTCATTCCTGCAGTCCGCCGAAGTGGGCAGTATCGTCTAGTTGAGAGTGTGGGCCCTACCAAACAATTCTGACCCCTGTCAATTCTCACGGTTTCTCCTCGACACGTAGGAGACATCACGTGTTCTTTCACATTCTTCCACATGAAAACATGTGACACGTGGAAGCCTTTAATTGGACTATAATGGGGAAAGGAAAAACTAATTTATTTACAAATTTACCCTTAAATTAAGCTTCCTGACAAAATCAGCAAAAGATTAAACTCTCTAAAACCAAACATGTCGGAACCCGGGCAGGACTCGTAGGTCATTGACTCGGGATCTCTCTACTTAAGTTTGAGTGGTCATGGCCCATGGGAGAAGTGTTCAATGTAAACACGAGCGTCAATTTTTATTAGACAAATATCATTTAACTTGCAAATACGATAATAAATTGTGATTTAAGGACTCTCTTTAGGGGTAGGTAGCATTGGACCAGAATTGTGGTCTGAATTAATATTGTTAATTTTGAACTGGTTATTTGCTCAATTTTTAAAAATCGTGAAATTAAGAATTAGACCATGATTCAAAAAATAATCTAAATAGGATAAAACCTGATATAAACTCAAAATCTAGTTCGAATCTGGTCTAATCACTTAAAATCTGATATAAATATAATAAAAAATATATTTTTTTAAATATAAAATCAAACTGAGACAAATCTGCAACTGACTCATATTTCACCATGAAACCTGCTCGGGCCAGATGTGCTCACCCGTAGTTGGGCACCCCTAATTCTCTTTATATAAAATTGTACAATTGTTTACAAATTATTTTAATTATAAATAATATATTTATGTGTCATTATAAGAAAATTAAACCGGAAATTAAAAGATATATACGAAAAAAATAATTATAAAATACTGTTTTTCCATTGTCAGCCCAAATAATGGGCCTGGACATAATACTGGGCTCAGATAGCCTAGGCCCACAAAATTGCGAAGTTATAAGGCTAGTCTCCGAGTGAAGTTCTAGACTTGCTCTAACTAACTGTGTTGTTTGCCCAAGGAAACCAGGTCCTTCCAATCAGTTTACTTCTTTCGATGAGATTCTCCTACGGCCTGCGAATTTAGCGACCAAAGTTTCGGGCCTTAATGTCTCTTATCTGTCAAATTCTCGACGTGCGAGAATCTCATGTCAGACCTCGTTTGCTTCTCCAGCTTCGTTTTCCGCAACTGAGAAAGGTTCGATTCTCCTCTTTTTGTTTCTGTTTTCCCAATAAATCTAGTGTAATGTCGGAAATGGTTTAGCTCTCACTTGAAGTAGATTTTGTGTTATATTGATATAAAATGCATTTGTTTTTTATGTAAAGATAAATCATCGCTTTGGAGATTTAACCAAATTTGAAACAATGTGATCTAAATAGTATGACTATCTCTCGTGATCTGGGAGATTCGGCTAATTAGCGTTTTGGAAGGAAGGTTTTTTTTTATTGTCGCACTTGTAGGAACACTTTCTCATAGTTTCTGCATTTTTGTTTGATTCTTTCTGCTCATTTCATTCCGAGCCTACAAAAATCTTTCAAAAGTTTCGTTTCCGATTGCGGTGACTCACTAGTCTTCAGGGCTGGTATTCTAAATTGAAGGATGCTGGTGTTGGAATCTCACTTTTAAGAATGTTTTAGCCTTACTTGAACAATCATTGTGTATAATCGCCTTATTAGTTATAGTTTAACATCTTCCTAATGAAAGAGATAATTTTATAACTTCACTAGTTGACTTAGAATTGTGCTTATAACCTCTATTTAATATCTCAGAAAAGGCAGGGCTGAAAGATTTTCTTCACATTAGTGATTTTGACAAGTCCACCATTTTGAAGATCTTAGATCGAGCTGTTGAAGTCAAGACCCTCTTAAAATCTGGAGATAGATCTTTTCTCCCATTTAAGGGGATGTCAATGGCAATGATCTTTGCAAAACCATCCATGAGAACCAGGGTTTCATTTGAGACTGGGTTTTTCTTGCTAGGTATTTAGGACCTGATGATATCCAGATTGGGAAGCGAGAGGAAACTCGTGATGTTGCCCGCGTTTTGTGTCGCTATAATGACATTATTATGGCTCGTGTATTTGCTCATCAGGTATGCTGGTGAGTTTTTTATACTTTTTAAACTCATGGAACTAGTAATGTAACCATTGTTAGAAGGAATCCACTTGAAATGCCAGATCTTATTTGTGTTGATAACGTTAAAGCTTCATGTAAACACCTTAGGTGAAATATACTAGTGTTCATAAGTTTTGAAATATCCTAGTGTTCATAAGTTCTGAAATATCCTAGTACCGTCTTGTTCAATGGCTTCTTTAGTTACAACCTAGCTGACTAAACAACCTCTGTTCAGGACATTCTTGATTTAGCTAAATATTCAAGGGTACCTGTGGTCAATGGGTTGACCGACTACAACCACCCCTGCCAAATAATGGCAGATGCCCTCACTATAATTGAACATATAGGCCGGTTAGAAGGTACCAAGGTGAGGGTATATATTTATCTCCCTTATTAACTTTGGTCAAAACTAATGATTATTACATTGCTACTTACAGATTGTCTATGTTGGAGATGAAAACAATATTGTGCATGCGTGGTTATTGTTGGCCGCAGTGGTATCTTTTCACTTTGTGAGTGTCTGTCCTCAAGGGTTCGAGCCCCATAAGCAAACTGTCGAAAAAGCACGCCAAGCCGGAATTAGCAAGATCGAGTTAAGGAATGATCCGAAGGAAGCCGTGAAAGGAGCTGATGTTATATACTCAGATGTCTGGGCCAGCATGGGACAGAAGGACGGGGCTGCTTATCGTCACCAAGCATTTCAGGGATTTCAGGTATTTTCTACCACTGATAATGCATCACCTCATTTTTAGCTGTTGGGTATTTTTCTGTGGTCGAAGATGTTACATTGACAAGGCAAAAGTTCGGTTGAATTAAGAATAAATTCGCTCTAATACGTTACAAGGGATCGAAAGTTAAACCTTTTATGGTCAATGTGGGTGCAGGTGGACGAAGAACTAATGACATTGGCATGGCCACGAGCTTACTTCATGCACTGTTTACCTCCGATGGAGTTATCGAAGCTCCCAACTCAATTGTCTTCCCCCAAGCCGAGAATCGCATGCACGCCCAAAATGCAATTATGCTACATGTGCTCGGCTTGTGAATCCGTGACTCTGCGCAGCTCCGGTCCATAGAGTCTTCTTAGAAGCTACCAAACGCATTGTGAACCCTTTGAACTTTCCAGCTTCTAGTTTTGTCTGCAAGGTTTTTGATGATCCGGTTTATTTAAAATCACCTTTTTGACCGTGTAGATTTCTGAATTGTTGAAGAAGCTTTTAAGGATTATCACTACTTTCTTTCCTAGTAACATCATGGAAGCACACTAAGCTATTTCTCATTCCATACCATTCGTAATTGCACGATAAAAATTGGGAAGAATAGATACAGGTCTTCATCCACTATCGCTCTTCGGCATTGAATCTGGTCCAAGCTGCCTGGAAGTAGAAAAAATTAGGGGAAGAAATACAAGTCAGTGAATAATCTGATAGCTTCAATCAGATGATGATTAATAACGCGATTAACAAGAATACATGATTAGTGTTTGATTAAGCTAGGAGAAGTACATCCAACCCTCCAAGCAAGATGTTACTAAGATTCAAGATGCCATTTCAGTTGTATAATTATTGAAGGAGAGGCACTTAAAAAGTGGAATTTATCAAAGACATTTATATAAAACGAAAACCAACCTGCAGTAGATCGAAAACCTTCTCGCAGACGTACTTCTGCTGGATACTTGCTCCCCGTTGCTGTAATTTGTCGGGATGAACCCACAGAGTTGCTTTGCGATAAGCTTTCTTAACTGCGGTCGTTGCAAGAATATCTGTTAGAGGAATCGGCTGCCACCCAGTATTTGGCCCAAGTATCTGCAACCATAAAAAATCAAAATTTCAATGTTCAATACAGATTCCATGGTGAAAAGCAGTTTTTCCAAATATTGGATTATGACAGTGATATCATCATAAAGTTTCTCCTCACATATTGTAGAGTTGAAAGCAACAAGCGCAAATTTCCTTCTTTTCCACTAGACCACCTTTTTACATTGGCGTCGAGAGAATCGGCCAATCTCTGCCATTAAAAGAGATTATCGTAAGTTGTCTTTTACTTAATGGAAATGAATATGTTTTCGGAAGTAAGAGCCAAGATTATTACATTTCTTTCTGCTTGTTCTTGCTGCACAAGACGATCTCGGAAGTTCTTCTCTGCCAGGGCCTTTGCCTGAGTTAGACCAGAAAATAAATGTCATGGTTCAGTGCACTTTACACCAGTACATTTGAATCGAATCAAACAAGCATACCACGCGCTCAACGGTTCGTTGATGTTCCTCCAACTTAACTTTATGTCTCTGAGCTGTTTCTCCAATCGCTCCATTAGAATTTTCTGAGTCTTCATAAATAAATATGCAAACTTAAAGTAATAACTTTATTTAAGACAATATTAGGCTTTTTATTGCACATAACAGCATACCTCTGACATTTGAAAAATTTGTATTTCTCGAACTTGTGGAAGCAGATGAATCATTATACTGTGAATCAATAAAAGTGTATGAGTCAATTAACATATTCCTACATGATTCGTAGAAAATAACTAGCAATGTTGCATAAAAATAGAGGTCCTTACATTAATAGGAAAATCTCGCCTTCTTTCACTATCATTCGCTGCATTAGAAAGCTTTTCCTCAACAATCTTTTCAGCCAGGTTCTTTGCCTCGGAAAAAGCCTTTCTACTCATTGCTTTCTCTAGTGCCCTCTCTCTAGCCTCTGCGGTGGCTCTCTCTACTGCATTACGTTCAGCTCTTAGTTTGGCTTCAATAGAAGCGTTATCAGCTGCTAACTTATTGTTAATCTCTGAAGCTATCCTTCCCGGTTGTTCTCGTGCAGTGTTCTTTTCTTTTAGTCGAGTTTGAGCAGAAGCTCTCTCAGCAACAATCCTTTCTCTGGCTTCAGAAAATGCTCTTTCACGAGCTTCATGAATGGCTCTCTCGACAGCTAGTCTCTCTCGTTCTTTTTCCTTCTCCCTTTCTTTGACTTCATCTGTTTTTCTATGGTCTTCCTTTTCTACTTCTGATTGTCTTTCAGTTTGCATACCTTCCTCAAGTTGTTGGTTTTGCTCGTTTTGTAAATTGCACAATTTGTTTACCTCCTCGCTTTCTTTGGCTTCATCAAATTCTCTCCGGTGTTCCTTTTCTACCTCTATTAGTATTTCAGATTTATGGATGGCATCTGTTTCTCCTTCCTTGGGAGGGACTATTTGTTGTTGTTCCTCATCTTCTATATCACTCGGTTCTTTTTCTTCCTCACTTTCTTTGCATTCGTCATTTTTCCTCCCATGTCCATTTTCTACTTCAGCCGGTTTTTCAAATTCATGGATGGTTTCAGTAACTTTTTTGGGTGGTACTATTTGTTGCTTCTGGTCACCTTCAACGTCAGCCTTCTCTGCTTTGGTATCCTCGTCTATTTCAAAACACTTTTCTAGTCCTTCATTCATCGCATCAGTGTGTGCATATTCTTGACTATTTAACTCGGATTCCAGCCCGTGTTCACTCTTCAAAGCATCATTTGTTACCATATCCTCCAGTATTTGGGTTGTTTGGTGCTTCTCCTCATTACCTCTCCCATTTTGGTTTGTTTCTCTCTCCAGCGTTTTCTTAATAAATTTATCTTCATCAGATAAAGGAGGCCAATCTGATTCCGTAGTTTCATAATTCACAGTATCATTGATTTCCTGATCTCTGGCCGGTGAGCTCATTTGATCATTTTCATTATCAATGGCTGTGATCTGGCTTTTCTCATTTTCACATATTTCAGATTGAGGAGCCTGCCTTGAATAGTTCACATAAAAAACATCACTGGTGCAAAACTCTTCTTCTGTTTCGGAAGCTTGATGAACCTCAATTGTTTTACTTGTCATGGTCTCCTTAGCTGCCAAAGTGACTTTTCCTTTTTCTTCAGACATTCGAAGTGGATAACATTCATTGAGATAATCCATATTGCTTTGTAAACTTTCATCATCATTGGACTGGAAATTACTACCTTCTTGTTGCAGACTCCCTAAAACTTCATCCTCCACTACAAACTCGTACAATTCTTCCACTTTAGAAGCAAAATCTTCGACACAAATTTCTGATGTAAAGACATTTCTATGCTCTTCTATGTCATTTTTGAATTTCTTTTGCTCAAATTCAATGTCAGACGTGCCAAAGCAAATTTCTTGTGGATCAGATGAGGAAGTCTGCATCAATTCTTCTACTTCATTTGAACTTCCCATAGCAAGGAAAGGAGTATTAAGAGATGCATTTTCCTCCGCCTCATTTATTACCATATGTTCTTCAGAGTCTTTCTGAATTATTTCTGTTTCAGGAGAAGCCTCAACTACTTCCATTTCATTTCTAGATTCGTCAGAAAAAGAATTATCAAAGTTACTTTGAGAATCTTCGCACAAAGGATGATTGAAAGTTTCTTCCACTATTTTTTCATGATCCAACATTTCACAAGCTCCTCCATTTTTGTTCAGATTATCACTGAAGTTCCAATTACAAAAGTCCTCGGTTACCTCATGGTTACTCTCACAGAAATTTAGACCATCTTGAGTTATTTTAATATCACTTTCTTCAATTTTATTAAATTTCAAATCTATTC
Organism: Begonia fuchsioides; assembly: GCA_003255005.1. Taxonomy (NCBI): domain Eukaryota; kingdom Viridiplantae; phylum Streptophyta; class Magnoliopsida; order Cucurbitales; family Begoniaceae; genus Begonia; species Begonia fuchsioides. The sequence continues at coordinate 16,259 of QAOC01047371.1, forward strand.
TCTTTCCTTCAAAAGGTTCACAAATTTTGCCATTTTCTTCGATCTGATTGGAAAGATCTCCAATCATTACTTCATCCTCACCAGCATTTTGATGCTTTTCATTTCCTCGAGATTCGCCATTTTCTTTGAGTTCTCTTTCCCTGCCAATTCGAAAGTCATTAATACAATCTTTAACTCTATCAAGTTCATCAACTTGGGACGTTTTTTTATCAGTATCTTCTCCGCTGACAAGATCCTTTCCTCTAAACTCATTTTTGTCTTGCCCATGAACAATTTTCAGCTTCTCGTCCTCTGTCTGCTCATGACCCTTAACTTGTTGCTTCACAGTGAGTTCCTCCAACTCTTTAGGCTCAAGTTTTAGGCCTCCCTGAACTGATTCTTTCCCTTTTGGGGGCTCTTCTACTCTCTCTTGACAATTTTCCTTCTCATATGACATCAGAACTTTCTCTCCATTCACGGTTTTGTCTTGCTTGAAACCCATTTTAACCTTCAAATACTCTACCCAATCACGAGCCATCATTTGTTTCATTGTAAAGTTTTCATCCAATGTTTTAGACTCACGATTTTCACCCCCAGGAAATGATTCTGGTCCTTCCAAAATTTTCTCCTCGTAGGACATTTGAACATTCTCTACTGACTCATTTTCCTTTTGCTTGAAAATTATTTTAAACTTCTCATCCTCTAGGCACTCTTCGGCTTTTATTTCTTTCTTCTCAGTGTTTTCTTCCAACTCCGGCGTCTCAAATTTTTCGTCATCCTTTACTAATTTTTGTTGATTCTCTTTTTCTCTGCTTCCAAATTTTCCCTTCTCCCCAACTCTCTCTTCGGTTTCATCCAGTTTCTGAATCGTTGGAGCTGTATTTTCATCATCTTCTTCAAAATGCATTTCTCTAGCTAAATTTAATTCCTTGCACAACCATTTTTCTTTCACTACGTGTATTTTCTCTTCCCCGTTGTCTATTCCATTAGATGCATCAACCCTATGTAGACGCACAGAAAATTCTTCTGGGTTATCAATGTTTTTCTCTGTTGTTCTGTTTTGCTTCTGGTCATAGTTGTGGGGAAATTTTGTAATGGTCTCGTCATGGAAGGTGTTCTCAAAGGATTTGCTATCTTCACAATCAAGTTTACAAAACTGTTCCCTTCCAAGAAATTCAGAAACATTCTTAGATTGGATTTCTACATTAGCAACTTCTGGTAATTGTCTCAAATTTTGATATCTTATTTCAGAAGGGTTCACCATAGCATCTGGTTTTCCACAAGTTTTTTGTGATTTCTCATTTCGGGACCTGGCTGCAGTATATGAATTTACACTCTCTCTTCTCTCTTCGCCATTCAATTTATCAGCAAAGCTCATTTTCGGGCCATAAAAACCATCCTTCCTTCTTTCCATTAACTCCTTTGCAAATTTTATCATTGCTTGAGCATCTTCTATAGCCTTTCTCAAAGCAGCAATGGAGGCAGCAGCAACTGAATTGTCGTTAACTTCCTCATCAAAGCATGGAGATGAACAAACAGTTCCAGCTTTCTCACAAGCATCACAAACTTCAGATTTAGACGCCATTGATGTCTCTAAATAACTCAAATTTTTGCCAGTTTGAGCAGACCTAGAAAAAATAGTTGGCCCAGCAGAAGACGAGCCTTGATCCAAGTTGCATGAATCAAACTTCGTCTTAATGGAATGGTTACCGTACCAATCATCTTTTTCTTGAAAACCATTCGCTCTAGAAGTCTGTCGTCCCAAACTAGCGGAAGGGTGATTTGCATCTCCTGTTGATCCAACTGCTTTAATTCCAATACTAATATAGTCATCAGCTTTAGATGCGGGTTTTCCACCATCACTAGCCTGCAACGGACTGAATTCGTTCAATTTACAGGTATAACCAGAAGTAGCTTGAAACTGAACCACATGGGTGACCCCTTTTGTACTATTATTGCTTCCTTGGTTGATTTTGTTATATTCCATGTTAAAATTCTTCATTTCGTCCAATGGTTGATGTTCATGAGATAAAACTTCATCTTTTTCTAAATCTGGAGAACCTTTCCCTACTGGAGGCAATACTCTTCCAGATGCGCTCCTGCACAAAAAGAAACCTAGTAAAGAACTTCTGGACAGCATTTAAAACTGAGACAGAAGATTAGTCCTGAGGAGAATCAAAAACAAAAATGATGAAAGAACAGAATTTAAAAAGAAACACACTAAAGAAATCTCCTAATCTTTTTATTTGTTATTTTTAACAATTACTATGATTGTAGAGGGGAAATTTTCCGGAAATTTGAAGTAATCCGCTGCGCTTTATAGAAATATGAAATTCGATTTTAAACTGATAGTAAAATTGAAACCAAGTCAATAAGAACTAGAAATGCGATGAACATGCTACCAATTCCAGACTAGCTTTAAATATAACTGAATGCGAGAGCTTACAGAGGTTTTTCAGGGTGAATGTCAGCTTTCTTTGGGTCTCCTTTTAGTTCCTCGTAAGGTACGGAAAAATCTAATACTTCCGAAGTCCCGAATACCTTGGAATATTCGAGCTTCGAGTTCTGAACATCAATCGATGCCTTTTTCTCTTGAAAAGCCAAAAAATCAAGAATCGGAATACTGGAGCCTCGCGAGCCACCGAAAATCTCACGATAGTCCTCCAGACCAGCAGAGAAGACCGAAGTTCCACGCTTTGGCTGAGCAGCGAAAACCCCATCGTAGGCTGACTTATCGTTGAAACTGCGGCCATTTGCGAGCTTCTTGTACATAGTAGACGATTTTCGAAACTCCATGGCAGACTCAACCACAGCTGACGCAATTTCTTCTAGCAGTTCTTCATTTCAGAAACAATCGCCTCCTCCTTCCTGTTCCTTCTCCGCCTAAGAATGCACGAAAACAAGAAAAATCTACAGAGAAAGAGATGGAAAATGCAGTCTAATCGTCAACGCATTGAACTCTCTGGCGCGTTGATTACCAGAGAGTACGGAGGGGAAGCACCGGCCGGGGACGCCCGAAGAAAAACGGGTCAACCCGGCTGAAATCGGAGCAAGGCGGGATCTTCGTGGTCCTCTCGTGAGGCTCAATATTTGGTCTTCAATTAATTAACGAGGAAGTTTCAACTTTCTAACGGTCAAAGACGTACGTGTCTGTAATTTACACTCCAGTGTAAGGGCGTTTCTGGTATTTTAAAATATATTAAGGGACTCCTTTGGAATATATTTGGCGTTACCATTTCTGCCCACAGCTGTTCAACCTCGTGTCTCGTCTCTCACGTCACACATTTGATTATTTTTCATTTTTTTCTTTAATTTTATTATTATTTAAATCAATTATAACATATTAGCAAATTCCAACTTATTCTTCGGCTTTATTTAACTTACAAATAATACAAAATACATTGGAATTAGAGAAAAGGGCAAGAACCATTTACATAATATATACTATGTGATTAACCTAATCGATTCCGAAAATAAAACGGCATTAAAAGGCCAATTAAAAACAAATCCGAGACAATTCCATCGCATAATCGCTCGCATATAATTTATAAAAAATACTTAGTACCCCGATAACGACGAGCTATGATGTAACACATGAAATGTGCAACTTAGCATAATAAATTTGGAATAATGTCACGGAATAGAAAGAATATTACAAAATTAAAAATGGTGTCTTGTGTCGTGTGAATGTGATAGAGACTAGACGCTGAGAACTCCGCACTCCGCAGGATGCTCCGTAGACCGACCATAGCAGAGTAGCACCTCTTCCAACAATTACAAACCCTTTTAACTTTTTATTATATTTAATGATGAATTGAATGTGATTAAATTAATTTAAATATATATAATAAATAAAAATATATAATTTATCTGATCAATAATTTGGTGGGACAGAGTGTTTGGTGGAGAGCAGTAAAAATGATTTACTAAATTAGATTGGATTAGAAGAAGTTTTTGCCTATTGTTGTTTATAGCCTTTGTCCTTTCGCAGCAGAGAGTACGAGCTAGGCTTTAATAGTTAGTTGTCCTGACAGATCTAATAACAAATACGAGGATTTGAATTTTATAAGAGTTGTAATTTTTAATGTTAGAGTAGTTCATTGGGACATCAGGAAAAATGTCTTTTATCTTCGAGCTGCTGAATCATCGTAACTTACTCTCTCATAAACTATCGGGTCGGAGTGTAAAGGCCTTACATACGAGTAATTTCGTCTTTGTAACAAGAACTATCAATTACCCTTTTACCCTTTGAAAACCACGACTTATTACAATGTATTTTGAGCGTGACAGCATGAACGAGTAGCTATTGCGCTCTTGAATTTATGGGGACATTTTTGAATATTTCGTAACATTTAAGAGCTTTGAGGAAGGTAATCATGATGTGGGATCGTATTATTGTTCATTCAAATATAATAATTAAACGTGAACAAAAATGGATATAACTAAATGAATATTATTTTCTTTAAGATGGAGGGGTCCCCAACATAACTTTAATCATTATTTTCCTTTTTTTTCTTTTAAATTTGATGAAAGCTCCACCTTTTACAAACTTATATGATTTTAATGTAATTCAATCCCTTTTTTAACAATTTTTGCAATCGACAGTCCACCACTTGAGTTTAAAGACGTTCTAGCTCGAGGTATGAATCATAGCGCTTGGGCCTACATCGCCGAGCATAATGCAGTCTAATCGCCGAGCAATTCGTGGGGGAATTATCTTGCAGTGGTTAAGATTGTACTGAGCAGAGATGTTTTGTTGATCCTATTGTATTAAAATTTAATATAATAAAAATAAATATAAAAATCAGATCTATTAACATGTTAAAATTTTATTAATACAATAAATATTAAAAATAATTATTTTAATTATAATATATTAATTATTATCTTTAAATTAATAATAACTTGACATAAATTTATTATGATAAAAATACTAGTTAAAGATTAAATAGCGTCACGCTAAACCCAATAACCAATTATCAGCTGACATGTTTTGAAATAAAATTTGTGGGTCCTATTATATGACGTCATCAAACTCTGAGGCAGCGGCATCCACTTATTAGGCTCTTGTTGATGGGCTTTGATGTTGGGCCAAAAATTGGCACGTGGCCCAATAATCGATTCTGGCCTCAATTTCATCTGAAGAAGCAAATTAAAATAGACGTGGATGTAGTGAATCAATTGCCCTGGAGGTCCCCGTCTCTCTGAAATGTTGGCTTGAAGAGGAAGAAAAACCCAAATCCAAACCCTATATCAAGCCTGCTTTTCATTTTTGCATTGCGAGAAAGATCCCACTGTGGCTGATTTTCGTAGTCTGGAGTAGAATCGGAAGCCAGGATGTTCAGAAACCAGTACGATACTGATGTGACCACATGGAGCCCTGCTGGGCGATTGTTTCAGGTGGAGTATGCGATGGAGGCCGTCAAGCAAGGCTCGGCCGCCATAGGCCTTCGATCCAAGACTCATGTTGTTTTGGCCTGCGTTAACAAGGCTAACTCTGAACTTTCGTCGCACCAGAAGAAGATTTTCAAGGTGGATGATCATATTGGTGTCGCCATTGCTGGACTTACTGCCGATGGTCGCGTCCTTTCCCGCTACATGCGATCTGAATGCATCAATTATAGCTACACTTATGAATCTCCGCTTCCCGTGGGTCGACTGGTCGTTCAACTCGCTGATAAGGCCCAGGTTGGTGAAAAAAAAATTCTATTTTCAGTTCTGAATCTATATTCTTAGTGTATTTGGTTGGACAGTGTAGACGTGATGGCATTTTGGCTATGGTTAGGGGAGAATTAGAGATGTGACGTAACTCCTCAGGTCCACTGTCTGTCAATTAAGGTGTCCATAGATGCTAGATAGGGATTGTGTATTAGTCTGGTAGGAGATATCTTTGGACGGCTAGAAATTTTTTAACTGCTTTGGCTTGTTTGTTATTGCGAGATTTATACTAATATTTGCAGTTATCAATTATCAATACTAGATATTAGTTTATTTTCTTAAGTTGAAGTCTATATTATGCTTCTACGAGAGATTTTAATGGTTGTTTTTAATCTTAATCCAATGATGAAGGTGTATATGATAGATTTACATTCAAAATGTTTTCCTTTTTTCATCGTTGGCCTTTATGATTCAAATTTTCTTCTGTCTTTTTGGTTCTTTAATTTAGTAGCGTAAATTAAATCAAAATTGATAATCCACATGAAGAAGTAAAAGTAGATGTAATATTAATAACCCCACGATCTCACGCTACTTGTATTTGTACTAGAATCAGCAAATCAAAACAGGATAGAAACTTGGCAGAAGGAACTTATTAGTTTCACACATTAATCATTTGTGGTTCGGCAGACATCATCATGTAGTTGTCACTTTCTCTTATAATAGCCCACGATCTCACGAGACTTGTATTTGTACTAGAATCATATTTTACTCAAAACAGGATAGAAACTTGGCAGAAGGAACTTATTAGTTTCACCCATTTATCATTTGTGGTTTGGCAGACATCATCATGTAGTTGTTCCTTTCTCTTATAACTTGATATATGCAACAAAAGTGGGCATTTTAATTTCGTTCAGTAGAATAGATATAATACTTCCATGGTATGAAATGATTTTATTATAATATAGTACTTTTTAGCCTAGGAGACCTAGTGATATGGCTTAGAAACTTGTGTTTTTGTTTTTCTATACTGTAAATTGTTCCAATGTTGATGCGGAGATTAGGGTTGCCTGTCAATCCAGTCACTATTTTATTGCAATTTCTGGCCTCTATATGTAGCTGTCTCATTCACCTCCCTGTTTTTCTTTCTTTGGGTGTTTGTAGAGGTATTGAACAACTTCTATATTTTGTAATGTAGATCTACTCAAGTGAATGAATTTAACAGCATTAACAATGTCCCTTTTATTCAATAAGATCTTCATGCCTCTTCATGTGAATATTAGAGGTCTCATGCTTTTTTTGTTTTTTTTTTCTTTTTTGGGTGTTTGGAAATGTATTGAACCATCTTATCTATTTTGCACAATATTTCTATTCACATGAATGAATAAAGAAGCATTAACAATGTACCTTTTGTTCAATAAGATCTTTAGCATCACTAGTTTCTGCTGGTAGGTTTGCACTCAGCGATCATGGAAAAGGCCTTATGGTGTTGGTCTGCTGGTAGCTGGCTTAGATGAAACTGGAGCTCACCTATACTATAACTGCCCCAGCGGTAGCTATTTCGAATACCAAGCTTTTGCCATAGGATCCCGTTCCCAAGCTGCAAAGACATACTTGGAACGAAGATTTGAGGGCTTCAGTGCCTCTTCGAGAGACGAGTTGATCAAGGATGCACTTCTTGCTACTCGAGAAACCTTACAGGGAGAGAAACTGACCAGTTCAGTTTGCACTATTGCTGTCTTGGGTGTTGGGGAGCCTTTCCGTATATTGGACTCGGAAACCGTGCAGCAGTTAATCGATTCATTCGAGATCGTGGAAGAGGAAGAGACTGCTGCAGCCGATCCCGGAGCTACTGATGAGCAAGGAGGTGAAGAACGTGGTCCGGCTGCTGCTGCCGGTGCTGAGGAAGGGGCTGATCAGGGCGTTGCTCCCATGGATATTTGATGAGTAAGTCTTTCCAGCTGCAACTTGTGTTTTATGATTCAAACCTTCTGTGTTAGCTGATCTTTGAATTTAAATCGCACATTTACAGCAATCAGATGGTTGCTATAATTAGTTCTTGATGGAGACTGTTTTTATTGAAAAGCTTGTTTTTTTCTCGACGCTTTCGGTGAAAATGAAAATCCGGTGAAAATGAAAATCCGATCGCAGGGCAAGGATCATATCCTTTCTTTGCCCTTTTAACAGAAGTCGAAACATGACTACCTCGTGAAAAAGCTCTTATTTAAAACTTTCCTAAACAAGCTTATATATCGAGATTTTTAAAACAAACATCAAGAAAATCATCGAAGAATGTCGTCAACTGACGCACTGAAGCACAAAAAGTCAAACCCAACAACGCCTAATCCGAAGCAGAATGCAATGAAGTTGAAGAGTACATACAAACAGCAAGAAAATGAGCCAAAAATTAAGCCCTATAGATGTCTGCTTCCGCTCTTTTATTGAAGAAAATGATCTCTTCCATGAACTTGCATATTACAGCAAACTTGTCAACCTAAGATTTTAAAGATTGAATATCTGGGGAGGGAGAATTTTCTGAAGTAGAAAACATCTTAGGACCTTATTTTTTAGAAGCCTTTACTGCTTTATCAGGCTGGATATTATCTGGAAGAATAAGTTCTGGTGGAATTTCGCGGACAACCCCGATCATTGAGTCGTAGTCCTCATCTCTTCGAGCAAACTTCTTTCGGAGGACCTTCTCGAACTCGATTTCATCGAAGGGCTTGGCATTCTCAGCTGCATGAACTTGTGCAAGGTTTGAATAATTGGTTGCTGACTGGAATATGAAGGCTCTCTCTTCATCAGTGAGCTTCCTTAGGAATTTGGCCGGATTTCCTCCCCAAATCTACAATTATTGTTTCCCAAACATGTCAAAAAAATTTCAACAACGTAGGAGTGGAAATTCTTGCCTCACAAAAGCAAACAATCAAGAGAACCATGAAAAGGCATAGATCCAAAATCTGATCTCCGGGTTCTAAGACAAATATTTCAAACTGAATTTTTAATGATAAATAGTGTGCTACTCCATTTCATGGGTCATTAGTTTGAACATTAGTGATGTCCTACGACACAGTCCAGTTAGAAACGACAAGAACTCCATCTGATATGGTGGAATTATTTTTTCTCAATAATTGCATTAGTTTTCCAAGTTCCCTCGAGAGAAAAGTTTTGAATTCAAGTGTTTTAAATAAGTACCTCCCCAAAGGGTATCCTTGTATTCTGTCTCACAAGAGCTCCAGCAGCTACCATGGCATGCTTCTCAACTACAACTCCATCAAGCAGTGTAGCTCCCATCCCAACAAAAGCCTCATCCTCAACCGTACATCCATGCAAGACAGCACTATGACCTGTGCAATTCAAATTCTTTTTACATAAATCAGACAAGCCACCAAAACTACCAGGAGAATCAGGACGCGAAAAAGAAGGAAATGCTCCTAAAACAGCAGGTGGTAATTTACAATGGAAGACCAATGATGGAAGGGTAAATGTGAGATAGAAAAATATAACATCCAGCTTCTTACACACCTACAGTGACGTTGTCACCAATAATAGTTGGTAAGACCTTTCCACTTAAATTGGACTTTGCCACATGCACAAGCGAGTTGTCTTGTATGTTGGTTCCTGAACCAATGCTGATGCTGTTAACATCACCTGGGCATAAAACACTTAAAAATATGAACATAAGGTGCATAATTTTGAATCACGGACTCGTGAACTTAGCCTCGGTGTATATAAAATGAAGCCATTAATATCCTCATGAACATTAAAATGCACCGTAAAAATAACACAAATAAAAAAAATGCAAACTGAAAAGAACACCACAGGTCCAATGAAAGATCAACCTATAAATTACCATGAGTTACTAATTCGGAAAATAAACTAGTCAAATGATCTTTGTTGTAAAAGTATTTCATAATTTTTCCTGCTTTCCTCTCCCTACTAACAATCCTCCACTAATTCTAACCTTTTTGCTTTCTCAGCATATCCAATGTTGAATTAGCTAAAAAAAATTCTCAAAGAAATCAGTAAGATATGCCCAGTTGCAACTTTAAAAGATAGAATACGACTAAATCAGGAATAGTTTAAGAAAAACAGTTTTTTTTTGCTTTGTTAAACATGCAAACCATGGAAAAGTTTCTTCCCAAAAACTCTATAATAAGACATGCCACCTTGGTTGAATGAAATGGAAGCTAGAAACACACTTCTTTCATTCTTATTATCAGAAGCAAAAGCTAACTTAAAAGAAATGAATTCCAAACACCGAAAACTAGAATAATTCCGATGAAGAGGAAAGAGGAAAAATAAATACAATTTGAAATTCTAGAGTGTATAGGTAGGAAAGAAAGAGAAATAATTGGAAGATATTCAGTACTATTTTAACATCTAATAACACAAGGATGACATAAAAATTATAATGAATATAAAGTAGGTTAATTACCTCTCAAGACACATCCATACCAAATAGATGACCCTCTTCCAATTTGAACATCTCCAGTAATAGAGGCACTAGGAGCTACAAATGCTTCCTTATCAACAACGGGATATTTGTCAAATATATTCATCAGCGTTCGATGCCTAGACACTGCAACAACAGTCATATTCAATATTTCTTGCAATTAAATAATAATCATAAAAGGGTTAATTGAGTGCATTCATAAATACAAAATTACACAGAAATGCAGCTAAATATTTTCACCACTGGTTAGCTTGAATGAAAAGAGGCCCTTAAATATCCAAAATGCTAAAATGTAAGTAATCTCTGGACACAATCGTCAAGTAAAATGGCGATACAAGTAGAGCAATTTAACCAAGTTCATCAGATTGAAATGGAGACCCGTTCAAGTGGTCATTCACATCGCAATGGCTGGTAGACCATGAATGGAACCAAATCTTCACTAATCACAACTTATTTCGTCGAAATCATGAAACGGAATTTCATTTTACATACTCTAGTATATAAGCTGAATTTCGACCTTTTCAAAAATTAATCCTTCCTGAAAAAAAAATACGGGCCGATCTAGGAAACGAGAGAACAATATCATTACCGGAAAATAAAAATAATTTAGGGTTCAGAGAGCATATGAAAAAAAAAAAAAAAACTTACGCTGTTCTTGGAAGTAATAGTTGCCTTGGAGACGGCAACCAAGACGCTCAATCGCCTGACCAGTCTCCCGGATCCAGAATCCAACAGTGTATATCGCCTTCCCCAAGGTTCCCATTTCTTCTTCCGCTTCTTCGTCCCCTTCTTCTCCGATTCGTGGACTCTTCACTCTCGAGCGGAACCTGAACTTAAGAGGAGGGCTTTGGGCTTGCTATCTAAATTTCACGTCAGTTGCTGATCGATTGAAAATAAAATGAAACTGCACAGTAAGAATGTATGTCGCAATCGTAGGTTATAATATCCCTGTAACCAAATCGTCAATTAGCCAACTATCAAACATAAAAGCCCTTAATTTTTTTATATATTTTTATTAGTTAAATTATAATTAATATAATAATTAATTTTAAGAATTTTTATACATTAAATACATTTTATCTTTTAATTAATTAATATTTGACACATCAATAAATAAAATAAAAAATATATTAAAAAAATAAACATAGAGTTTTCTCAGACTGATAATTCATTCGAATGTTAAATGATTAAATAAATTATATAATTTACGTATTACAATTTAAAATAAATAATTTAAATAAATGTACCTACGAATAGTAATTTTCATTTAGCGGGTTGCCTACGAAAAGTATTCATTTTAAGTTTTACGATTACGTCCTATAATTGCTCAAAATTGAAGGTTTATTTTGCTCTTGGTGTAGAAGATAGATCCGAATTTTTTTAATATAAGCTCGGACCATGTTAACTGTTGAATTAATTTGATTCACCAAACAATGGTATGCTCTATTTTGTTACTTGATAATTACTAACCCCTCGTTATTGGTAAAAAAAATAATTAAGAGCAAAGTTAAAAGTAATTACAAAGGTCAAAGCTAGACTGAAATCGAAACTCATGGTTCTTAATTTTTAGAACTGAAAACAAAATCAACAGTTCTAGTACAATTCTAATTTTATCATCGTTTTATTGCATATTAAAAAAATATAACAATAAACTATAGTTTTTATTATATTTTGATCGAGTTTTAAGTAATTGAACGAAATTAAAGATGATTTTTGAATTTATATCAGGTTTTATTAGAATTTATATCATATTTTACTCATATTTGAATTTTTTTTACTTACATTATAGTTCTGGTTTCATAGTCTTTTATTTTTAAAGAACGAAATCGGCCAATGAATAACAAATGTTTAAAAAATTGAAATTAAAATCAGATTAGAACTAACGATTATAATCCGGTTGGATGTCTAGGCCTAATTTTACTTGTCCCTGATGACACAGCTTCCTTCGATGAGCGCCCACACATGCTTAGATCAGTTGGTTCAAAGATGACAACGTTGATATCAAGTTCCACAGTTCGAAGCTTAGTGGTTGCAGTGTGAGAGTTGTTACTTCTAATGTGAGATAACTCCTTGTGGACGATAGGTAAAAGACTCTCATCTCTAGCTTACTGAGTTACTATGACTTACTCTCTCACATGCTGTCAAGCCGGAATATGGGAGCCTTAGGGACGATGAATTTTACCTTATGGTATCAAGCTTCCTTCGATGGGCTAAATCATGGGTCATAAAGCCCAGAAAGGAAGTAAATCCACCGGAGAATCCAGCACTGATAAATAAGCTCCTGGTTACCAACACATGTAGCTTCCTTTTGGCCGGCGAAGAAACACAGTCACTGACGGATGACGCATTCAGGGCAAGAATGGCGGCAATTGCAGTTTGTCCTCAAAAATCAAGTCTTTTCTTCGATTTTCACCGCACCCATTTTGTAAAACTCCGCAAAAACTTTCATCTGACCAGAAGAAGGCCGGAATGAAGCACCCCAAGTGAGGTGGGGAAGTATGGGAGGGTCGTAACATAAAAATGCGCTACTTGGGATGCTTCACTCGAGCCTTCTCCCGGTCAGCTCATTTCCCCGGTCAGAACCCTCACGCCAAGAAGAATCGTAACAGAGAGCGGTGGGGTCCTGCTCGGCAACAAGATTCGGTCCCCAATAATTTCACCATGGGGGGATTCGAACTCTGCACTTGTATCCTAGGAGTACAAGTCTTTTAACCAAGTGTGCATGAAACACTTGGTTAAAGGACTTGTACCCCTCGAGTACAGGGTTCGAATCCCCTATAGTGAAATTATTGAAGACTGAATCATGTTGTCGAGCGGGGGCCTATCGCTCTCTGTTACGATTTATCTCGGTCCGAGAGTTCTGACCGGAGAAAAGACCTGACCGGGAAAAGCCCGAATGAAGTATCCCGAGTGAAATGCGGAAGTAGGGGAAAGTCGTAACACTCAACTCACCGTATTTTCAAACTCACCATATTTTCAAAAAAAGAAATCCAATTGATATGCTTAAAAAAACCCATAACTATTACCTCGACATTTTGAGAAATGACCATCTGAATTACCTGCTAGCCTCCTGTTGAGCTTAATTCGACCGAATATTGCTATCATATCATTGAAGTAGCCAAATTTCATAACAAAAATGGGTTAGAACCGTTAAAAACAATGACAAAACACACAAGTCGCCATGGTTTTGAGTCTTCTGACCCTGTATAAATAATCAAGTAGATAGTTTATAAAAAGTTAATCACCGAAATGAAAGTATCAAGTGCCCGCCAAGTCCAAGCATAAAGTTAAAAAAAATAAAAAAGTAAATAATGGAAACATATACTGCAGCCTTTAAATTTATGCGACTACGAGTCTATCATGATGCTCTTTGATGATAAACGAAACGAAACTAGTTCAAGAGTTGTCAGTTTTTCCTTTCATGGCTGTTTGATGAACAAGGGGCTACAGTGGCCAAACGATGGAATCCTAAATGAACGCCGGCTGGTTGACACTGATGATGAGCCAATAAAACCAAAAACAACTCTGGCGTGGAACCTTTGAACTGATCACTCAGAGAAACTATAGGAAAGTTGCTCAGAAACTGATAAGGTGATAAAAGCAAGTTTATTTTCAAGTTCCAACTATGATGAGTACCACTGGTGAAATTCCTAAAGGAAAAACTCAATCTAACGAACATCGAAGTGTCCCATCACTCGTGAGCATGAGATACAGGCTCATTGAAACTTGTAATTGCTAAGTCTGACAATGTGTATGTATGGATCCTTGAGTGTTCCAAGAAATAGAAGCATACCATCAATTCCCTTCATGTAACTGATCATATGACAGAAGGCACAGGTTTTATTTTGTTTGTTTGTTTCTGATTTCCTACCATCATCAAAATGTGTTGAAAATTGAACCTTTGTCCTTTCCTTCCGCTTGATATGTCCATTTCACCTGCTGCCAAACTACCAACAGAATAGTTTAATCGTGTACTCCTTGTAGAGAAAAATCTCTGAGCAGTAAAGTGGACAGAAGAATATCTTGTTTTTTCACAGGTCTCAAAGGTGGGCACGTATTTACGTATCTAGAGAGTCTGAACTATTACAGTCAGGGTAAGAATTGGAACTAATCCCCCACAAAAGCTCAAACCCTCACTTCAGCTATATATTTTCCCTCGACTTCTGCAACTGCTTCTCATTCCAAGTTTCTTTCCCTTCTAGTAACTTATTCACGGCTCATCTTCTCAAATCTAAAAGCCCCCAACATCCTATTTCTTTTTGCTTTCTAACCAAATCTATTTTCACCCTGAGTCACTGAAATAATGTCATCAAACTGTACCACGTCTACACGAGGTTATTACACCTCTTGGACTCCAAATGAAAACAAGAAATTTGAGGAGGCACTGGCATTCTACGACCAGGATTCCCCAGACCGCTGGGAAAAAGTGGCCAATGCTATAGGTGGAAAAACAGTTGAGGAAGTGAGGAGGCACTACGAGATCCTGGTGCGGGATCTCAAACATATCGAAGCTGGCCAAATTCCAATACCCAACTACAAGGCCGCGGGATGCAATGGTAGAAGGTACGACGGAGGCCATAGGTAACAACTCTGATCTTTCCTGTTTGAAAATGATATATGATTCATGAAATTATTAGTAAACTATCTATGAATTTAAGAAACTATGAGATGCATATTTCAGATGAAAATACAGCCACCATGTTAGACAAAGAGGTTGAGACCAACATGAAATTTTAAAGTTCCTTGCTGCATGTCGTACCGGAAAGAAAATTTTGAAAAATATCCGTAGTTCTTCGTTGCCCGGAAGGCTCACAACCTGTCCACGTTTCCTGCAAAGACTACACTTTTTTAACGGTGGTTACAACTAAAATCTAACCGCAAAGAACTCTCTTCTAAGAATTATTGATTTTCTAATATTTTCCAGCCAATAATTATACGCAAACAACTAGTCAACTTCCTTAAAAATAGCTAAAGGCACGTGAAATCCAATCCTTCGATCTCATTGTAGGTGCTCCATTACATATATGCAGTTAATATGTTAAAGGTCTAGGGATTGACAAGGATCAAAAACAGGTGCAAAATTTCACGCTTTCTTTGAAAGAAACTGAATCGAAAGTAAAATTAGCGTGTTTTGTTTATTCTAATAATATGCTGCTATAATCCCATAATTAAAAGAACTAAAGACTTTTGGTGACCACAGAGAAGCTCAACTCAGAGATGTAGGTGTTTCTATTGCACGACTTACTATTATGATCAGCAATCGAGAGACAAGAATTCATGCTAACCTACGGTCTTCGCTTCCCTTTGCAGCATGCAGATAAAGAATTTAAAGCTTCAATGAAAAACCATCAGACAAAATGCTGAGTGAACAGTAGAAGTGCTTTGTTTAAAAGCGCGAGATAAACACTTAGTGGATGCGGACATGGTCTTTGCGATGTTACCTTTTAGCTCGTGTTGGTTTTGTTGTCTGAATTCAGAATAAAAGTAAAATGCACTCTCTCATCTTCGTTTTCTCCAAGTATTGAATTTCCATTCCAAAACCAAAAAAGGAAATCAGATGAACAGACTTCAACAAAAGACACCTAATGACACTCTCTGAGGGGAACACAATTGTAAGAAGAACGAAAAGGCTAAGTTATCGTTATCTTTACAATCTCGATGAAAAAAGAACAAATACTACTAAAGAAAACATTTCAACTGGCAATTAACCATGCATGGATTCAATATCATCAACTAAGTCAGGAAAATTAAATCAAACAACAAATTTAGGATCAGAATGTATGCGATGAGTAAGATCACCAACCCGGTTGAAGCAAACAGGCAAATAAAACCGGAACGAAAAATTAAGCACATGTATATGGATATGGCCGCAGAAATTGACTCATAAGAGATAAATGGATAGGACATGAAGCAAGAACGGAGAGTAGAGAAACGGCTTCTCCGAGTTGGAGAGACGCATTAATGGCGGCAACAGAGACGTAGTGATTCTAAAACTTGGCGGTAAATCGTTTTAAAACTCAAATGATCTATTAACGGCAATTTATGATCGAATTTTTTCACGATAATTTAATAATTTATTTTTTTAATACAAAATAAAATAGAGTTAAAACTAAAACAAAATCAAAATCATTTCAGCTCGTATAAACCCCTCTAAATATAATCCTATATATTCAAATTCACCACTATTTAATCCTTTAAATTCGTTTTTTACTATTTCATTTATTAATTTCATAAAGTATTTTCTGATTATAGTTTAACATCTAACGAGTTTTGTACGTCTACTTTCTAAAGCTAGATAGCATATTAAACACCTGATTGTCACGTGCATTTCATATAATGAATTTAACTAATTTAAATCCAATTAAGAGAGAGAGAGAGAAGTTATAAATTCTAATTTAGGCCAAGAACGGTTCGACGGAAGTTCCATGCAGACCAAGCGGATAACTCAATCTCCACATATTTCCTACAAAAAAGGAGAAGAAAACTCTGCAACCACCGCAAATGGCCGCCGAGACCGACGCCCAGGCGAAATCAACTACAACCCAACCATTACTTCACCGGAAACACTATAAAAGGAAACCAAGCAGCTTCGCCTGAAAGTAGAAAACAAGCAAGGAAAAGTAAGACAGAATCAACAGTTTTCGATCGAAGAACAGAAAAAATGAGGAGAACATCGCTGGCTCTGGTGTTCGTTTTGGTGCTGGTACTGTCTGCGCGGTCAGTCGTGGTGTCGGAGAGCACGACGGAGACTGTGATGGAAGAGGCAAAGGACACTGCGAATGCGGCCAAGGAGGCTGCCGGAGACGCCATGGAAAACGTCAAGAAAGCCTCCCACTCTGTTTCAGATTGGATTCAAGATAGAATCAAGTATGCTTTTTAGAGATTTCAACCCACAAATATCTTCATTTCATTGGATTAAACACCATTAACGCGTCTGGTTCTTTAAACTGTTTCAGAGACATGGGCGGTAAAGATTAACGAGCACGGCAGCTGCCACCCCGTCTGAATAACCAGAGCTTGGATTCAAAGCCATAGCCCTGCATTTTTTTTAAATTTTTAAATGATTAATTTTGCTGTATTTAATAATGTAGACGTGTAAACTACACGTATAATCAATTGAATAACTGAGATATTGTGTTTCATATTGCCAAGACTTCATGTAATAATAGAAAGGAATGAGCCAGACATCTACAGGAGAGAGAGACTTATGAATTCGGGCCAAATCTGAAGCCAGTCATCTAAAACAAAGCGACCCTTTTGGCATCAACCAACAAACAAGGTAAATAACGCAGGGAATTCTTACAGATGAGCAGGAAGAGCAGTAGAAACAGGCATAATTGAAGCCAAAAGTTGCGGTCTTGTGCAAACTCAATCTGTAAACTACAATTTACCTTAAAATGCTAGAACATTTATCATCCAAGCTCTCTCTCTTTCTAGATTTGAACCTGCAAACGACACAAGCTTTGCTTCGTTCTATCTCATGCCATGGAAAACTCTCTTTTCTTGCAAGAACATGGACGCAGCTCTATCACTGTCCCCAAGCACAGGCCCTGGATTCCATGCCATCACAAATCAAGAATTGTCAATGATTTAGCTTCCATATCATAAAAAAAAGAACTTACCATATTCTAAGCAAACTATTGTACCGAAAAGAGATAAGTGAAAAAAATGAAGAGCAACCAAAACATGACCAAACAATAGAGTAATGTTATGTTTGACGTGTCAAACAATGATTTGTCTAATTAAAATAATATACAAAAAAAATAAGAATGTAACCTTACAATTACCCCATAACATTAATAAATTGAAAACGGAGATTGCCGACAGAAGGTACCAAACTCACTCTTTCCCCATTGTCTTTGCTTAAGCCAGGTCAAATAATATGAAAGAAAAGGCTCGTGAACTCAAACAAGCATAAAAAGGGATCAATATTTAAAGGGGGTAGTACCATTTCAATATAGTAAGTCAAAAAATCAATCTGAATTCTTTTTTATACTCGGATCAAATTGTTCAAGCAAGATTACTCGACAGTCGACTAGCCGTAAAACTTATTTATACTGCCAACGAGTAGAAAATTACTACTTTATCTTCATGTTCAAGGATCACTTTCTTTTAATCAAAACAAGATATCAAGGTTGGATGTTCTAGTTCTCAAAATTTTCTCTCTTTCTTTATGTCCTCTACTTCATCCCTCAATTTCTTATCTAGTTCTACATCATACGATTTACTTTCAGTTGATTTGAAAGTAATGGTAGTCAGAACTCTTCAAGAAATCCTTACTCAGAAAAGTTAAACTTGAGGATTCAACAACCAGATGTGGTAGATGACAAAAAACTGAGCATGGTGGAAGATAAATGTGCAATGGACACAATAAAGAACGCTAACCAGCCACAAATCTGAAATATCTTTCAAGCTTGGAAGACACAAAAAAAGCACAAGTTTTGTCGAAATAATGCTTCATTATCCTTGATACCATTCATCAAAGATTCCTATTCTTAGTTTCAATTTTTCTAGGTTTATCAGAACCCCTTTTTTGAGATTTATTACATAAGTAGTGAACAAAGAAAAAATCAAGGTAAATTTCTTAAGAATATCCAACTTTTTCAATGAACTTATAAAATAAAATAAAAAGGGAAACTTTGATTTTATATTCTTATGGACTGCTTTTAGCAACCCTTCCAACAACTAAGAGATCCATTCGAGGAACCATGGGGACTAGTTGAAGTTAAGAACCACCTAATTCAGTTTAAAAAAATATCCATAACGACAATTCCTAATTATCATTCACTCACTCGGACAACACCTTCCGCTACTAACAATTTTTGCAATGACAATCCAATACTACCCTTCCTCCTATCAGTCGTCCAGCAAAAAAAAAACTACCTTACTCTCGACTAAATGCATCAACAACTTAACTGACACTGCCATAAGTTTCTACCCTTCTTCTTGTTGTTTTCTACAAATAAATTTAAGAAAAGAGAGAAATGAGGATATGTATAGGAGTGTTAGAATGTCATATGGAGTAAACAAATTGAGAAGATACTGAACAGTAGTGACAAAACTCAACCAGAAATCAAGATTGACAAGAACAGCATAGATGCCTGTTATGTAGGAAGAAGTTTAGATCAAATGACAAAAAAATGAACAAAATAGGGAGACAAAAGAAACAGAGAATCACAAAAGAGAGGTTAGAAATAAAATAAGAGATTAAACAATATGTAAGTGAATATTCAATAACAGGATTCTGCTTCAGCGCCTGTTCAAAGAGGCCATATAAACTATGGAACTTTATGAAAATATCTAGATAGGAAAAACTATTTGTAGGAAAGTAGACCTTTTACTATCCAATAATTTTTCATTATCCTAATAACATAATTAATCCTTAGAATAATATAACATTTTCCTAAGGTACAAAACTGTAGTCTACTTCATAAGCACTAATAGTGTATCGAACAGTCTAAAGGAGCAGCTCTTGGCACTATCATAAACAGATCGGGCATAGGAGTATTGAAAACAGAGACACATCGTAACATAATTTAGAACTCGAAGACAATTTATTGGCTGAGAATCCACCTTTGAAAGAAATAAACAATTTTCACACATGTCCCAACGACAGAACATTGCTCAACAGTAGCCACCACAGTTAATGTAATAATGTTTAGGCGACAATCACCCAAAACCAAAATCCAATTGGGACGTATAGGTGATAACTCGTCTCTAAGTTCTAAGTTTCTAACTTGAACTCATGACAAGAAATTGACGATGCCAATAAAGAAATTTACTATCGAGGTGACAGATTTTATTGTTGAAGGCAAACTTTCATAGGTGAAAATACATCAGAAGAAATTGAATCTTCAGGAAGCAGCAAAGTTGAAATTTGAAAAAAAGAATCATACCCAAGATTGAGAATGCTATTTATTGGATCAAGAAGCGGCTGATGTTGGTGATCCTGCTGTTGTTCAAGACGTTGTTGCGGCAGACTAGCACCAGCAGCCATTGCAGCCGCACTAGAAGAAGCACCCCTAGCTTCAGCAAGTCTCCACATATACCACGACGCAACAGAACGATACGGCTTCCACTTCTCGCACAACTGATCCAGCTGTGATGGTCTAGGCAACTCTTCAAGATTGTACAGAAGTTGAATCCCTTTACGAACATTGAGATCATTTATAGGAAGTACGTTGGGTCTATGCAACGAGAAAATCATGAACATGTGAACTGACCAAGACCCGATCCCATTTACCATTGTGAGCATAGTGAAAAGTGATTTATCATCCATATTTACAATAGCAGCATCCGATAAAATCCCATTTTGGTACTTTCTTGCAAGATCATGAAGATAACTAGCTTTACGACTAGAGACCCCAATATTTCTAAGCTGTTGAGGATACAGTGCAAGAACAGTTTCTGGGACAACACCGGACTCACCGCCACAAAGGTCAACGAAGCGGGTGTATATCAATGTGCCAGCTTTGTAAGCGAGTTGTTGATAAAGAATACTTCTGGCTAGGGCAAGGAAAGGAGTGCGGAAATCATCAAAAGTAGGACGCTGATGATGATCAATCAAAGGCCCCAGGAGCGGATCTGCAGTTCTGAGATGGCGTAGAGCAATTTCAATTTCATCTTCGCAAGAGAGCGACCGCGCGACAATTCGCGGAGGAACAAGAGCGAGAGCGCGTTGCGGCAAAACCTTGTTCTTTGCCGGCCTGACAACGGGTTTCGGGCTCTCATGGGGCACGATGATTTGAAGGGAATTCGATTCAGAGTTTTCAGGTGAGAGCTTTCTGATCTTACGAGGACGAAAAGGGAGTTTTGACGGAGGCGATGATGTTTTCGAAGAAGCATTTGAAACCTCGCTCGTCGTGGTGACGTTGGCCGAATCAATGAGTGTTTGAACATGAATCGCGGACTGAGACATAGATTGGCTCTGAGATTGCGTCGGCGATTGGCTTTGGGGTTGAATCTGAACTTGCGCGTGCGCTTGCTCCCCCATGTGGGAGAGATTCAAATCCTGATGTTGTCTCAGAATCAACCAGCAAATGAATCGACGTCGGAAATTCAGTGAAGTGAGATAGAAAATTGAAACCAGAATCACCAGTAAGAAGTAAAAACGATGATTCTTGAATTAGGGTTTACAAAGAAAAAGGAAATGGCGACTGCAACTACCCACCTATTTGGTTATTTCTCCTCCTTCCTCTGCTTCTCCTCTCTTTCACGATAGCTCCCCAGTTCAACTATTCCTGATGAGTCCAGCGAGAAATCAATACGCCGTCGTTTCGATGCCTCCAACTAGCTCATACTCTTACGTAGTTACCTTTGAGCCGCTTTTGAAATATCAAATTGGGCTCAATCTGCTTGTCGGCCCATTTATTGAATGCAATACTTCATCCTTGGGGTTAATTTCCCCTTGTAGACACTAATTTTTTAATATCGTGAGATGACCCTTTAAACTATGAGTGTTTTGCGTCTTGATATTTTATCGCATCTTAATTTTAATTATATTAATTAATACTTTGAAGTTCATAGTACTATAAACATATATTTCGACATTAAATTTATGTTACCAGTCATTAAACTTTGAAAATTTAAAAATCGCACAATCATATGCAATTTGCCGCATCACCCAAAACCACCGATAAGCGAACGGGTCAACGAGCGGCATGTCAAATTTTTTTAAAAAAGAAAATAGATTTTGTATTCAAAAAATTCAGAAAACTTTGAAAAGCATTATCTTGAAATATTCACAAAATATATAAAAATTTAAGTCATTCGGTTAATAATTAAATAAAATAATTAATTTTATAATAATAATTTGATATGTTGCGCCTCAAAGTGCCCGGTAGCTGACACTAATACCCGAACGTCCTCGTGTTATTGAGTTTTGGATGGTGCACCAAGTCACAATATTTACGGACCAATTTATTAATTTTCAAAATTCGATGATCGAGTTGTCGGAAAACCGAATAGTTCTTGGGCTTTTTTTCGGTCTTTACCATCTATTTAATTATTATTAGTAGTATATATTTTGAAGGGTTTGGTTAGAATCTCCATACTTGCCATTGACAATTCAGAGTCGCGTCACGTATCTTTCTCTATATGCATAATTAAATACAAAGAGCGTGATGCATGACTAAAAAGTTGCGTTGCAATTATAGTCAAATTGGATATATATATATATAATGGGCAGAAATACAAAGATTACAGCTGGGGAATGTGATCGGGGAACCCTAATAACAATGACAAGTATTACTTTTCTCTTTTTCACGACAAGGATCTGCAGTTGCAGTCGCCATGGAAGAGAGCTTCATCTGTCTTCATTTCTGAATTTATAACCTCAAACTCTTCATCCTGCACCAAAGAACATAGAATAAACCTTATCAAAAGGCTAAACTCTGGTCAGTTTTGTTATCCAAATCTTCTGTTCTCGTCGATGTTCTTTGCATGCGAATGCATCTTTTTTAGGATGCTTTAACTACAGAATTTGCAGAAAAAGAAAATAAAAATAAAGCTGAAGAACCAACCTCTGTTGTTCGTGCATGAGATTGTTGTATCCTTTTCCATGTTTTCTGTAATGGGGTAAGGGAACTTGGCCGGATTCGATCTTGTTGACGTCTTCTACGAGCATTTCGTAGTGCATTTTCACTTCCTCGACGGATTTTCCTCCGACCGCCCTCGCCAGGTTAACCCACAGGTCCGGCGAACCCTCGCCGTAAACTGCCAACGCATTCTCGAACAGCTTGTTTTGTTTCGTCGTCCAAGTTGATCCAGATGCCATATCTGGAAACAGAGAAGAAACAATGAAACAGCCCAAGATCTGAACCCTGCTTGGCTTGGCTAGCACTGAGCTAAACTGAGGTGCATTTCTCTCTCTATTTATACTGGTTTTTTAGAGAGAGAATAGGAGAGAGAGAGAGAAAGAAAGAAAGGGAGAGGTCGTGGGAAAGTGGGGTTTGTGTTTCGGTTCTTCAACAGTTACTTTTTAATCTGAAAAACTAAGAATGTCTCAACTGTTTGTGAAAAAAAACTGCCGTTTTTTCTCGAAATAACTTTGTTTTTTTATTTTTTTTGTTTTCAAATGGCGAAATCTCTCGCACTCAGGGCGCTCACACCCCGACCCAACAATTTGTGGAGGAGTAAGTCACGGTGACTCAGTAGGCTAGAGATGAAAGACATTTACGTGCGTCCACAAGGAGCTAACTCGCATTAGAGGTAACAACTATCGCACTGCGATTGTAAGGATTCGAAGCTTGTCACTTGTTACAAACTCTATCAAACCCAGTAAATTGATTTTGAAAATGGTTCCGCTAATAAATATGAAATGTTTAAATAAATTAGTGGACAGAAGTAAAGTAGGATTAGAACTCTGGTTCTTAAGTCCACATATTCTTCAAAAAAGCAAGGCTACTTACAAGTGAAACTATCGCCATACCTAAGGTAATTTCTTTCCTGTGAAATTTGCTTTTATTGGCTGATTTGGAGCTTACTTTTAGGCTAATTAGCCAATCTCAAGCATTTAGCTTGATGTATTATAGTTTTAGTCAAACTGGTAGAGCAAAGTTTCAATTTTTTAACGCAATTCGTTGATACAAAACTTTAATATATTATTTTACTTCGAGTACAATATTATCTGTTTTGGGTCAGAATTACCCTCACGGATTTATTCTTGAGTATACAGTCTGAAATGCATTGCATTAGATAGTATGAAGAACATCACTTATGCACAGTACAAATATCATTTTTCTAAGCGATATGAGATTTCATCACCCTCTCGTCTCTTATCTGAGTGAGTCGTCACAAGATCTATATAACCCTTATTGTGATAGTCTCTACTGCAAAACCTTGTTGTTTATAAGCAGAGTTGCATTTCATAGTTAGTATAACATGTTTTGAACACAAAGTTGTGTGCACTCTAACGACAGACATATGATATTGAACTAAGAATACCATGAGATTTTTGAATGGGGAGAAAATTAAATTTTTCTTCGTTGTACAACAATATAATATTTGAAAAGCCAAGAGTTGACCTGTGACTAAATCAGACAATATATCAACGATAATATTTTACAAAATATAGTGATTATGGGGGCTAAGGCTGGATTCTTGCCGCGGCATTTGAGTATATGCATATTCTATCAAGTTGGGTCGAACGATATCTATCTTTACCTTTTAATAGCACAATATATTTAGACTTTATGGTAAATGGGATTTATGTATGATGGGAATTGGACAAGAATATAATGTCAAACTTAAAGCATTTCCGTCATGAAAAAACACAAGAACATATGCGATCATTTATATTAATCACACACCCTAAAAGATAACCTTATCTCAGCCCAATATATATATTGTCGAGTATCGAATAATAATAATCGAGAAAAAAATGCAAAGGCTGAAAAGATAAATTAAATATTAAAAAATTAATATATAATAAATTTGCAATTTAAACATAAATATATATAAAAAAACTTAGAAATCTCATAATATATTGTCGTATTTGAATCCAAGCTGTAAAACAAAAATGATGAAGCTTGAGAAGGGGGCTAAGCATGTTAATTTGGTCGTGTAGTTGATTGGAGATTGGTGGGGCAAACGATTGTTTCACTTTTGAGAGACGAAATCAATGTCTTGGGCGGCTGAAAGTGTTGTGTTTATCGGGTAATCTAATTCAAGATGAAACTTCATCGACAACTTCATTTATTCGGTCTCGGAAAGAATCTCTTTTTGGACCCGCGTTTAATTTTCTTCTTTCTTCGCCTTTTCATTGTTCGTGTGCGACCCTCTTTCTCTCCTCCTCCGATGTTTGATGGTTTTAAATTTAATATAACGGGTTGTATCGTTTGGACGCTAAAATATCTCATGTCGTATCAAAGCATGTCCGTTGAAATAAAACCTAATATCTAAGTCGGACGAATTTCAATTCAAAGCACTTATCGTAAAGATGCGCATCGACTCAACGATTTCAAATTTAAATAAATAAATAAAAGAAATCCGTTAATGTTTATTAAAGATCTCTCTAGCCAAAGATCATGATAACGAGTGATATCATAGAAATAAAACCTAATATCAAAATCGTACAAATTTCAACCCGAATTCGCTATACATGCACATCAATTTAACGGTTTTCAATTTAAAAAATAAAATAAAATAAATCCAATTTAAGGTAGATTAAAGATCAACAAAATCATCAATTTGAGCCCATCCTTATCGTGGATTTGATCTTTCTTTTTCTTCTCCTTACCCAATTCCAATCATTCCCACCAACCGTATGGTGCATCTTCTTCTTATCTCTTCAAGTTGGAACCAATTGTTCTGTCTTCTTCACCCTAACTCAGCTATGGTAAACCGCAGAGGATAAAAAGAGATCCCAAGACGCACTTTTATCTGTCGTTTTGCTTTTTCCATGTCCACATGTAGCAATCATTTGTCGCAATCTTGCCATGCTTGCCCATTCAGATTTATATACCACATTAAAAAATAGAACAGAAAAGCCCAATGGGTCGGATACCGGATTTGGCATTGGGTCGGACCTTAGAAGCCTACGATCCATCTATTAGTTCTACTATATAATCAAGACTAATATCAAGTTATTTTATATGGTTCTTATTTATTTATATTAGGGTGATTTTTAAATTTTAACCTTGTAGTTAAGGGTATTTTTCAAGTAACACCCTAAATTTTTAGTTTTGTCAACGTTGAAGTATAAATATTTTTCAAATGTTATCTTAAACTTTTAATTCTAGCAATTAACACATTACTATCCAAATTATGCATCTTCTTACAATTAAATTTTTATTTTTTATTCTAATTTTTCATTTTTTTACTATCTGAATTGAGAATATATACTAATTAAAAAATCAAAATTAAATTGTAAAAAAGACTTAATTAACTTTAATTTTAAAAGAAAATGTCAGTTTATAATTGTCTGAACTTTAAGATATTAACTGATAAATTAGAAGTTTAAGAAGTTAGTTAAAAAACAATCATACTTTGAAGTGTCAATTGATACCACTATAAATTTAAAATACCTGTTAAAAACTCCTAACCGTAAAATATTCGTTAATAATTATTCTTTATATTACTATATTATATTTTAATATAATAAAAATCGAAATATTATTAAAATAAATGAATAAATAATTCTATTATTAATAAGAATTCCATATGAAATCATTTATACCAAGCTAGCCCGCAATAATTACCAAATTCAAAGTTTTGAAGGAAGATAATGTCTTACAATCATATAATATAAACACTCGCTTCGGTACGTGACAAATTCGATGCGCTCCATTATCAAAATGTAAAATTAAAGTTTGATTTTTGGAGAAATAAAACAAAAACCCAATTATTCTATTTCTTAATTTTTGTATGACCGAGTCAGTTAGCGATTTTCGAACCAGCCGTGAGCCGACATAGTGCTAGATTTGACACGTGTAGTCTTCTATACTGTCGGAAAGTTAGTTAATATAATTTTAATATTAAAGACTAAAAGTAGGAAGGAAGGTGGAGCTGTCTCAGTCGGATGAGAATTATTGAAGCCACGTCAGATT
Source organism: Begonia fuchsioides (assembly GCA_003255005.1). NCBI lineage: Eukaryota > Viridiplantae > Streptophyta > Magnoliopsida > Cucurbitales > Begoniaceae > Begonia > Begonia fuchsioides. The sequence continues at coordinate 42,896 of QAOC01047371.1, forward strand.
CCGCGTTGAAGAGGGGGACACTAGTGTCTTTGTTATTTAATCAACTGGTCACGGGCCACTTTAAAATGTTACTTTTTTCAATTGCTACTAAATTATAACACGTGGTTAAACCAAGTAGTCAGAGCTTTAAAGTTTAACATAATTTGTTTGACACATACTATATTTTGTACTTACACGTGATGCTCGAAATTTAGATCTTGTAATGTTTTTATGTGTTTAAATTATAATATTATTTATTTAGATGTGAGATTGTGCATCTCTTTGTAGGAGTTGAACCCTCGTAACAAACAACAAATTAGGATGTACTTGTCGGTTTTGTCGCAATCTGTCTTCCAGTACTTCTGGTATAATATTATTCAGTTTGACTAAGAGTCCACAGATTTGTATTTGTTATAGCATAAAACGCGTAGTACCAGATTGCAAACAACAGAATATTAAATCATTTTAAATAAAAAATGAATTTAGAACTTCACGCTGCGAACAAATTATATCATGCCCGGGTAATCTTTGATCAAAACAAGGCCGAATAATTGTAACATCGACGTATCTTCTTCATTTTAATTTTAATACGAGTAGTAATGAGATTACCTTCAATGTGTCATTTTATTCTTTATTTTGAGCTGTAAAAAATAATAGTTAAATGAAAATTAATTAATTTATAATAATAATAATAATTTGATACATTAATACACGTAAAATAATTGATATTTGAGGGGGGTCCCTAGACCCGATTAGAACCATAATTTAATTATGTTACGCAGCAGAAAATGTTAAAAATACAACATTTGGATATTCATAGAAGTGCAGTATAAAACAAAGTAGTGGCGTAGGATTCTCTTACACTCAGCCGAAGTTTCGTCCTTTTCACGTTTTTTCTCACCAAGGACAGAAATTTCCTCGTCTAACAGTTGGCATAGATTTTTGAGGCTTTTGGTTGAAATCGAAGCTGCTCTCGGCTGAATCTCGACGCCATTTTTTTTAGTTTCAAGGTAGCAACCTTGTTCGCAGTTTGTCAACGCCGATAATCGACGGAGCGTAAGTTTTCGTCGCCGGAAACTAAGCCAACTTATCGGAGGAAAGAGAACTGACATCCCCGGTTGGATTTTTTCATGTTGAAGCTGGTTTGAACTTTGAAGCCATTATTGTACTGCTATTATTCATCTGCTCTCAGGTTCTTTAATGGCTTTCCGGCGAGTCTGAAAAAGGACCCAGTATTTCAGGCTATCGATATCGGTTGATCTTGAAGTTTCGGTTAACTAGGAAAGGAGTTGGCGAATTAGGAGATGAGTTAATGATACTGCTGTTTATTGTTTTTGTTGGGTCGTCTTTGGTGGGCATTAATGGCGGAACAACATAGAAAGCAGAATCGAAGCTCCTGATTGGAGGTACGAATTTACGTAGCTCCACCAATTATTAATTTTTTTTCTTTTTCTTGCGTGGTTTAAAAGCTTAAGAATTGGAGATCTTCGTTCTTTAATGCTATTACTTATTAGGTCGGAAAGACGAGGACGAAGACGAAACGCCATGGACTCTGTTGGTAGTTGATTCCCAATAGCTTCAAATAGTAAAATGGAAGCTCAAAGACAAGTTATGCTAAAGATTACTGCAATTTTTGTATTGATTCAGTTCGCTTTATCCGAGCAAGAGCGGCTGAAATCGAGCACCGAACGTTCGGCATTACTAAATCTCCGGTCATCGCTAGGGCTCAGAGGTAAGGACTGGCCAATAAAAGTTGAACCATGCTCATGGGTCGGAGTTCGCTGCGACGGTGGCCTGGTCACCGGCATAACTATTTCCGGCCGGAGTCGAACCCACGCCGGACGGCTAAACCCTAGGTTCGCCGTCAATGCACTCGTCAACTTAACCTCTCTTCTCGTCTTCAACGCCTCTGGATTTCCACTTCCAGGATTCATCCCTGATTGGTTGGACGATGCGATTCCTACTCTCCAAGTTCTTGATCTACGTTTTGCTTCAATTACTGGTCCAATTCCATCTTCCATTGGCAATCTGAGTAAGCTTAATGCTCTGTATTTATCTGGTAATAGTCTTACTGGTAATATCCCCTCTACATTAGGACAATTACATGAACTGAAAATCCTTGATCTTTCCCGAAACTTGCTTACCGGTTCGATTCCGCCTGATTTTTCAAATCTCCTGAATCTTACTCAGCTCGAACTCGGATCGAATTTCTTGTCCGGTCCTATACCATCTCGGTTAGGTTCTCTGTCTGAATTACAGTTCTTGAACTTATCGGACAATAGTCTAACTTCTGAAATACCAGCTGAACTGAGTGACCTTTCCCGACTACTCAAGCTTGATCTTAGTAAGAATTCACTATCTGGTTTATTTCCTTCTGGTTTTAATAGATCAAAGAGCTTAAGGGTGATTAATATTGGAGAAAATAGACTCGAGGGTCCTTTGCCGGATAGTTTGTTTTCCGGTTTTCCTCAGCTGAGGAGATTGATTTTGAGTGGGAATATGCTTAATGGAGAGCTGTCTCTTGAATTGTTGTCAATGCCGAATTTGGAGCTCCTGGACGTATCGAGTAATAACTTTACTGGCTCCCTGCATGCGTTGAGATCAAATGGTACGGCCAGCGGAGCTTTATTTAATCTCTCGAACAATTATTTCTATGGGTATTTGAATGCTTCGCTGAAATCATATCGGTTGATCGATTTGAGCGGTAACTATTTCCAAGGAGATATCCTTAATAATAGTGGAAGCAAGGCTAATCTAAGGGGTAATTGCCTGCAAATGGTGCCGGATCAAAGAAGTTTTGAGAATTGTACACTTTTCTATTCTCGTGCCGGCGTGCCTTTCGATGGATTGGCTCGAGTAAGCACTGCAACAAAGGAGAATCGATCGAAGTTTATTCTGATCATTTTATTTTCTGGGTTGGGGTTGGGATTCATAGTGATTTTGGTCTCAATGCTTGTTGTTCTTCTTCGAAGATCTCGTAATCACAGAGGAAATGCAGATGGAGGTCCTGTTTCAAAAGAAACCGATCCTTCTCGTCCAAAGGATTCAGCCTTCTTATCCGGTCTGAAAGATTCATTCACGTACGACCAGATTCTTCGATTCACAGATTACTTCAGCGAATCTAATCTTATGAAACACGGCCATTCGGGAGACCTGTTTCGTGGCCGTTTGGAGGGTGGCCTTCCTGTTGTTGTTAAAATGGTCAACCCCAATTTCTTAAAGGACGAATCATATTTGAGAGAACTGGAATTTTTAACCAAATCATCGCATGCCAGACTTGTCCCGCTTTTGGGACACTGCTTGGATCATGAGCAAAATAAAGTTCTAGTTTATAAATACATGCCTCACGAAGACTTGGCTACTTTCTTGCACAAAGCTACAAACTCAATCGATGACACTGCACCGACTTTGGATTGGATCACCAGATTAAAAATCGCAATTGGCACTGCAGAAGCCCTTTCTTACATGCATCATGAATCCGACCCTCCTACTGTCCACAGGTATCGAAAATATTCTTACTTTATCAGATGTTTATTGGTTTTATAATATTATTTTTCTACTGGGTATTCAAATTTCAGTTGTAATGCTTACATAAATGTTAGATTTTAATTGTTTTGATTCGATAAATGCATGAAAGGATAAACTTAATAATGTTCTTCGGGTGTTCGATGAAGGGATGTTCAAGCCAGCAGTATCCTTCTAGATGATAAATTCGAGGTTCGGCTTGGAAGCTTAAACGAGCTTTGCCCCAAGGAAGGAGATCACCATCATAATGTTCTCATAAAATTGCGGCGGAAATCGCAGTAAGTTTTTCATTATTGACAAAATTTTCTTCTTGTAAATAGTCCAAACCCGAGTTTATTTTCTTGATCGAGTAAATTATACAATGGTAGTTTCTTAACTTTACGAGCATTTCATAGCAATGTTTGATACTGTGAAACTTGCCTGTATTACTATATATACAAACATCAGTTCAGTTTAGATTCTAAATATAACTTGACGACATGTTTTATTAATGATACATATGTTTTTTTTGTGCAGAATGACAGAGCCAGGCCCTTCTGGTGATTTTCATTTGCTCACCCTGCATCTTGTTCCTTGTTTATTTCGGTTCGGTCATAATAAAAAAGCTAAATAATAACTCATCTTTTGTATGAACAGGTTCGAGAATGGCGATTTCTGCTCAAGATGTATACTGCTTCGGAAAGGTCTTACTTCAGCTCGTGACAGGAAAAATCGAAATAAGTGAACCAGACAATGGCTTGAATAAAGAGTGGGTCGAAAGGATGTTGGAAAGTGTCAACCTACACGACAAAGATCTCGTTACGAAGATCATCGATCCGTCTCTAATATTGGACGAGGATCTCTTGGACGAGGTATGGGCAATGGCAGTTGTAGCAAAGAATTGCTTAAATCCCAATTCTTCGAGGCGGCCGATAATGAGGCACGTCTTGAAAGCATTGGAAAACCCTTTGAAAGTGGTGAGAGAGGAGAGTTTTGTCACTGAGAGGAAGTCTTGGAGCGCTGCTTTTTTCGGGAGCTGGCGACTCAGCTCATCGGAGATGGCTGCCGGTCCGGGCAGCCATGGAAATAAGGAAAGCTCGAGTGGGTCAAAGCAGACAGGAAGATTAAGCTCCCATGGAAGCCGTGGAAATGACTCAAATAAGAGGTCTAGCGAGATCTTTCCCGAACCACTCCATGATTTGGAGAGACAAGGATGAAGATTTAAGATTCATCTCTTCTGGTGCTGCAGAATATATTTGTTTGCACTGATTCGTTGAGCTCGGCTAAAACATTTCTGCAGATGGATAATCCGAGTGGCCGAAAAGATAGAAATTTCAAGCTTAGATGTGTTCAATCTGAATTTTGGAGCTCAGAGATTGAATCTGGGATGTGCAATCTGTAATTGATTGAATTCCATTGCTTATGTAAAGCTTTTAGTAGAATCTCTGATGAAGCGTCTCTTTGAACTGCCCATCTCTGTAATTCACCAGCCATGGCAGGTCTTTTGCTCTTTTTTGCAACTGTTGTTTCAGAACAATTTTTGTCTACGACAAGACATTATTCAACCAATCAACTTACGAGATTCGATTGGTTGGAGAACCGGATGCTGAAATCACATTGAGAAATGAATTTTGATTATGAGAATCTTTTATCCGTATTTCCCCGTTGAGAAACTCTAACGCGGGGGCTGAGCCCGAGTCTGACGCCATCTTCAGGAATAAAAAACACTGAGAAATGGGACTGGATCTAAGAACAGACGATGGATATGCCTAGTTTCATGCAACAAGAAGAACAAGTTTCGCCGAGTCTGATGCTAGAACAGCAGACACAGAATCTTTCCACATAAATTGTCGAATACACAATAACGCAAATGGGTATGGCGGCTCTGGGCGAATCATCTGATTAATCAAATTTGTCAAGATTTTTGATCAGACGCTGATCTACGCAATGCTGTCCTTTGTAGATCAGAAAGTTGTCTTTGTTTCGAAATTTAGTGAATTTATTTACGGGTCTTAACTGTTCATGAATGCATCGTCTTCTTCGTTTACTTTTTCCATGAATTCTGCTGCTGTTTTTTTTTAAATCACAGCGTTCCTTCGTTTTCTTAATCATCTTCTTCAACAATAGATGGTTATCTGAAGATATAAACGTGGAATGTTGTTAAAAATTGATGGTTTAACGATTACAGAGAAAATAACGCGGTGTTCGTCTGTATTTCGGGTAAGTACCAGGTATTAATCCGACAAAAAAACGGGTCTCTATAATCTTAGGATAATTTGTAGAACTTTATATGAACAATTTGCATGAGCATCACCAGCACGTTCTTATTCAAACGAAGATGAAAAATCTTCGGTGGCAGAAATGGGAATCCAGAGTTCAAATAAATGCCCATGGCAGAAGGAATCAATATCCCGAAATCTTCATTTTTGTCAGCGAGGGAGAAATCGAAAAGAGGACTTGGCCGGAGACTTGGCCGAGACATGGCCGGAGATGTGCAATGCTGTGAAACGCAATTCTTTCTGTACATAGTTGTGATCACTGGGCTCGTGATTTTCGCCAGATTAATGGCCGGACTTACTTTGGGTCTAATGTCATTGGGTCTCGTCGACCTCGAGGTTCTGATCAAGTCCGGCCAACTTCAAGATCGAATCTACGCTGGTATTTCCCCTATTTTAACGGTCGAGAATGAAAACCATTACGTAAATTTATAAAATTAGCTTCCATTGATCCAAAATCCAGCTTCAGAATCAGCAGAAATCAGTTCAGAGAATTCTGAATCGTACGGAAATACATTTTTGTTAAGTTATTCCGTTTCTAATGCAGCAAAAATATTCCCCGTGGTGAAGAACCAGCATCGTCTTCTTTGCACACTTTTGATCGGAAACTCGTTAGCTATGGAGGTAAATGATCTTGTTCTTGGTTTAATCACGCAAAAATGGAGCTGTTTTTTCGAGCTTTTGTGTTCTTTTCTGCAGACTCTTCCTATATTATTGGATAAGATCGTGCCTCCATGGGCAGCAATTCCCTAATCAGTCACATTGATCCTCATGTTTGGAGAGGTATCTCTAGAAAAAAAACACTGAATTTTTCCACAAATTTCGTGTTTTTTCAAATGCTTTTGATGATTTCGGATATTGCCTGAAGCCATTTGCACCCGTTTCGAATTGAAAGTCGGAGCGTTGATGGCTCCGATTGTTCGTGTTCTTCTCGTGCTTTTCTTCCCCATTTCCTATCCCATTAGTAAGGTTAGAACGTAACTATAGTCGTTATCGTCGATTTTCACGATCATTCGACAACTCTAAGGAGTCCATAATCGCTCGTTTTTCCGAGCAGGGAACAAATTCGATGGCTCCATTCTTTTGATTCCAATGCAGGTTTTAAACTATATGCTTGGAAATGGCCACACTGTTCTTTTGAGACGAGCAGAGCTCCGTGCATTTTCATGGCAACAAGGTTCGATGCTCGAATATTTATTTCGTGGCTCTATCAATAGATCTTAGAAATATGGATCGATGACATTGTCCGAGAGGCTGTTATTTCAAACAAATGATGTTTTAAATGGCTAATTGGATGATGTTTAGGCTGGAAAAGGCCGAGATTTAACTCACGATGAGACGACAATCATAGCCGGCGCACCCTTGAATTGACAGAAAAAACAGCAAAAGATGCCATGACGCCAGTATCAAATCCATACTCCCTCGACCTCGACACGGTTCTTGATTTGTCGGTTTCGGGATCTTGTTCGTTCAGTGTTTGATCTCCGGCGTCTGTGGTCATTGTCATATCAAATTTCTCTCTTATTGCAGTAAAACACTCAATACAATCATGTCTAAAGGTCATAGCAGAGTTCCCATTTATTCCGGCAGGCCTACTAACATCATCGAATTAGATAATGTCGCCCCCGAGGTAGTTCCGAATGCTAAATCGGGTTCTACGAGTGCAAACAATGGCGATCAACAAACAAAGAAAACACAACACGCTCTGGGGTCTCTTAGAAAACGACACCGAGGATCCTCATTTTGCATTTTGGACATTGAAAATGCTCCGATTCCCGAGTTTCCGGCTGTGTGATAACCATGGAGGATGTCATAGAAGAACTCCTCCAGGTAACAATTATGCAACTCAATGCTTAGAGTCTCAAGTTTTTCAAAGAACAAGGAATTATGCTCAGCATTTGTTTCTGCAGGAGGAGATCTTAGATGAAACTGATAATTATCTGAATATCCACAACAGGTATATTTGAAGAAGCCATAGATTTTGTTACTGTTTCTTCCTTCTTATTTTTTATATTTTTCGATTTTTCGGCCAAATTCAGGATGAAAATCAATGTTCAAGCAGCTCCGGATCGGACTCACACACTTTAACATGATTCAGACATCAACTCAGCCAAAAATTTGTAGTAAATCTCGACAGGCGGTTGATTCGCATCCGTGCCGTTATTTATACTTAAATTGGACCCTATCGGAGTCGTATTGCCAGCTTTATAGTATGTTTGACAAGGATGATTGAGCTAATATATGATGGATTCGAAGGATTTGTACAGATAAATTGGACATTTAGTTTCTTTCCTTATTTTCTCATATTTAAGACTTTCATGGATCTTAGTTTGAGAGAAGTTTAGGAAAAGAACAAAATGGGATTAAAGCCTGTTTTTTTTTAATTTTTTAGTTGGAGACTTGGAGAAGAAATCTAGGCCTTGTAGTTGTAGCTACATACAACAATGGCGACTCTCCAGTCTCCTTCTCCAACACCGGTGTTTTTGCACTTGCCTGTGTCGGATTTCCATGTCCGAGGAGATGAATCTCTGCTTCGTAGTCTCTGATATTGTCATCCATAATGTTAGAAAGCTTCTTTTTTTCGTCTAATTTCACTCTTCCCAGACCAAACCCAGAAGTATAATTTGGTCGCCACTCAGTACGAGGAGTAGATTTTTGCCCTTTTAAACGGGTTTTCGTCGAACTTGGTCCACTCTCCAATATTCCATCTTGCTGTTTTAGTTAGATGCCCTATATATTTTGTCGTTTTGATTCAAATTCTGCAATTTCAGATTTTTGCCCATTTAAATCTTTGCTTGTTTGGAAACTTTAAGAACGCTGTTATAGCATTATAGATGCGATTGCTCGACTCGCTCGACAAGCTAAACGCCCTTATGGGTTCTGCGGAAAGATGACTGGAGTGGCCCTCTTGGGATTTTGCTTTATCGTCGTTTGATCCATTTTTTCTTCTTCTTCTTCTTCTTCCTCCTCCGTAACTACACAGAGGGAAAGCTTCGACGACATTGGCGAACCAGTATCTGGAATGCAAAGGCGAGTAAATCGGGCTTTCAAAAAGACGATAAGAGGGAAAGTAAAAAGCATGAAGCTAGCAAGGACAAGTCTATGGTTAAACCTGATTTGGACAGTAAGAAGGATGTAACAAAGGCTAATCAGCCTTCTTCTTCTGCAAACATGCCTGAATCTGGCGAAGAACATAGTAATGATTTGAATGGGGAAAATGGGAAACAGAAGGGGAAGATTAAGGATGGGGAAAAGGAAGAGAATCGGGGGTCAGATGAATCTGAGGATAAAGATTCTAAGAAAGAGAATGAGGAGGAAGAAGAATGTCATGAGAAAGAGGTGGAAGGTGAATGTCGTTTGGAGTGGGGCGGCAAGGGCAATCGAAAAGCTCGGCAAAGGCAAGCGAAAGACTCGGCGAAGGCGGGAGCAGAGAAATTCGAATAACAGACTGATGTAAAACGCTGCGTTTGGGCTCAGCTGACGTGGCGGGTCGTTTCTCTGTTATGAAAGAGAGTGCGGACGAGAAGAGGCAGATTTTGGATGAACAACAGAATTCTCTCTCTTCGTCTCTTCTCTCTCTCTTTATCCTTCTCTTCTGTTCCTTCTCTATCAAACTCTTCGTTCCTTCTTCCTCCCTTATCTTTCTGCAATTATTACTGGGTTAATGCTAAGGGACTATTGCTAGTATGAATCGACGTATTTCATTGATAAACTGTATTCTGTGAAGTGGGTTTGATCATGTTTGCAGGATTAGCAATCGGAACGCATTCGGCTTGAAGGAAGGAAGGAGAAACATAACAGGTTGTATTTGTTTTCTCCATGTTGGCTTGTCATTTGATGCTTCTAATTTAGATTTGCAGCTGCATGGTGATGATGTTTACTTTACCTTGGAGAGTCACTCGCAAGACGGGGTTCAACAGCGGGAAGCTGGGGTTTTGTCCAAAACGATAACTTCCACCAAGGTTCTATCTGTTGTCTATGTTTCTCTACCCTCAAGTAAACTTATTAATTTCCATTTTTTTGTTTTTTTTTTGCTGATTTCCAGATGTCGATTTTAAATATTACGAACAATTTGAAGACGAGAGATATAATATAACTGCATTGTATGATGTTCATGTAGTTGGATGACATCTGAAGTTTTAATTACTAGAAAACTACGATCCCCCTTCAAATTTAGTGTTAAATGCAGGTACAGTCTAAAGCTGCTCTTAATACTGGGCCGAGATATAAGCGCGATTCAGATAAACGGACGACTGAAGATATGACCGCATATCTTAAATCACTTGAGAAGCACAAGAGAAGGTGCGTTATATATAAGGAGGATCTGCATGCTAATTCGAAAAATTTGATTTTGGAAAATCAAGCAAATGTCAAGTCAGATTCCGTAGTAGATGTCACCAACTCACTTGATGATGACAGTCTTTTTTTTCCTGAAATTATGTATCCCATGAACTGTGTGCCAGAAAATGTACTCCCACCTGCAAGAAATGTTCAAGACAATAGAAATATAGAGTTTGATGGCATTTTTGATACCTTATCACATAATCTGACTAGGGATTCTGTTATGATTGATAAGCTAGGCGTCAAGCCTGAGTATCTTAGCATGGATCGGAGTTTGATTTTATCCCGCGAAAAGAGTGTAACTGATGGGAGTAGAAAAAGTTTTGGTCAAGAGAAATCTATGCAGATATCTCGGCAGGTAATTGCTCGTATGCTGAATAATGCTGGCTTTGAAGGTGCCACAGAAGTTCCAATGAAAGTCTTTTCACAGTTAATGAGCTTTCATATCTGTAAACTGGGCAAGAGGCTGAAATTACTTGCTGATAGTTACAAGAAGCAGTGCTCAGAAGTCGAATTGCTTAGAATGTTCCTTAAAACCATGCGGATAAGGTGATTTGATTTTCTTATTTACTATCAGCTAGTTGATAAGTTAGTTCTTAGCCTTTGCCCCGTTTTCGTATTCCAGTTTACTTTTGTACTTATGCATTGACTCTGCATTCCAATATGTTTTTTGACGTAAAGTGGTTGAATTCTGTGTTACTTTTGTACTTATGCATGGCTTTTTTTCTGCATTCCATTTTAATTTCGAGGTGTCATCTTCTTTGAGTTCGCCTTCTTTATCAATAACTTCTTGCATTCATTTAGAGCTTTTCTTTCTTTGTAAGGTAAGAGAACCATCGGTAGATTCGTGAAGTATGATTATTTCAAAAAACTTGGACAGTAGTCACAATGTTCTGTGTTGTTTCTATGAGTTGTTTATTGAAAAAGGTCTATGAATAGTCTTGTGACTTGTTATCTCAA
>QAOC01047398.1:0-11759 GCA_003255005.1 Begonia fuchsioides
TTGAGGCTTTGGGCATAAGGCTTAGGGCTAAGTTCTTAACGCTTTTGGCTTAGGGCCTACAGCTTTGGAGGATTTATGGATTTTGGCTTAGGGTTTAAGGTTTAGGGCTTAAGGATTTGGGCTTTAGGCTTTGGGCTTAGGGCTTAAGATATATATTTTTGGAATTAGGGCTTATTACTAAGGGCTTTGGGATTAGCGCTATGGGTTTATGGTGTCACATCCTCCTTACGTAAGTAATAAAATAGTAATCTTAAGAGGAAAATCATATGTAATATTTGGTCACTTACTTTACTTCATAAAATGCATACAAAACTTAAAATATGTACTTAAAACGTAAATCGTAGTGGTCAATAATATTAAGTTATACAACATACATTGCAAAACATTTCTTACATAACATTGTATTCAGCAAAACTAAGTACTTAAAACATTTTATTTACACATATATAAACTTTTCAAAACATGTACTTGTTCGTTTTCATACATCTCCCACGGGTCGACACTTAACGATTCAAACCTTCAGCGTGGAATGCCTTCATCCCGATCTGAAAATTCTACATTAAACATGGAGGGTTATCACCCTCAACTCCTTCTTCATCACCTACATCACAAAGCTTAAACAATGAGCCTAAAGCTCAGTAAGAAATCAGGTGATCCCACATGCCTAACATGATCATGAACTTTTCATAAAACATGCATATTCATTTATTTCTTAACATTTCATTAACTTTTATCTGTTTGGGCGTTACGTATCGCCATCCCCTCACAGATCCGTTTCATAACACTTGTCCGCTTGGGCGTTACGTATCGCCATCCCTTCACGGATTTGTTTCTTAACCTTTATGTACAATTCATGCATGAATGATGAGAGTGTTCCATACCAAGCTCATCAATCGTTGGGCGACATTTGAAAACCATGCTTGAAAACATTTTTGTATTCTTTATAAAACATGATGCATGATACTTTCGTGCAATGCTTAATAACATTTCATGCTGTATTTGTAAACATATCTCTCTATAGCATGCTTAACTTAAAAACAATCAACATAGCACATTCGTCTCCAAAGGTAAGTCCATTGACTTCTATAGCTATTTTTTTNTCTTTAAAATCGGGCAGAATGCACCGAAAATGTTTATGCATGAACTTGTCTTGACTAATTAATGCATTTAATCTATAAAACGTCCAATTCAACCTTCATAACTTATTTCAAACTAAATTTAATCATTAAAAGAGTGGTTTGAATGATTCTTACCTCAAAAGATCCGAATTGAAGAGAGGAACACTTTCCTCCAAAGGGTTGAGGGTTAAACCTTGTTCTAGATTGATCGGTTTTCACTTCTTTCTTAGAAACCCTAAGTTTACTCTGAAATTTGAGAGAAAACAGGAGAGGGAAGAGGTAAGTTTCGTGGCTGAATGAAGAACTTCAGAGCATTACAAGGCACTTAATCGGTTTTGTCTCATTGTGGAAGTTGAAAGGTTAGCATGAGGTGGCTTTCAAGCATGAGGTGTCAACCGCAAGTTAAAGGTTTCATAACATTTTCTAAAAAACTCGGATTTTCATGATTCAAACGTCATTCTATTCCTTATTGAGTCTTTCTGAACTTTGTAGAATACATAAACTTCAAATTGTAAGTTTATGATTATCAAATGTACGAAATACGAAACATCGTCCAAAAGTTCACATTTCCTTAGTTCAGTTTTCATTCATCAACTTCTAAAATGCATAACTTTTTCACCAAAACTCCTATTGAGTTGTTCAACCTATAAATATTCTCCTTTTGATGTCTTAAACAATTTCTTAGAATACCACTTTGTCAATTAAGCTCATTGGTTGCATGATAAAATGGGAAAACCGAAACTATCTCATTATCGATCTTTAACCCGGTTGTTGTTACCAATCTGTAAGTTTCCGAAACTCATAACTTTCTCTACGAACCTCCAAATCAAGAAATTCTTGTTGCTATAGTTTCATCAACGAATCTACTTAATTTCATTAGAAGGACTTAAACTCATTTAAAGAACTTATCTCCTTTAAAATCAGATAACTTTGTTCATCATTCAACATTGATAGAACTTACAGTACTTGGAAAAGTCGGGTGTTACATATGGCTTCAGACTTAAGTCTAAAAGCTTATGGCTTTTGACTGGGGATTAGCATATAGTACTTTGGGCTTTGGGCTTAGGAGTTAGGAAATTACACCTTAGAGCACTGGGATCAGGGCTTTGGTCTTGACGTTTAGGTGTTAGGGCTTAGGGGTTTGGGCTTTGAGCATTGGTTTTTTGGCTTTGGGCTTAGGGCTTAGTTCTTTGAGCTTTTGTTTTTGGGCTTAAGGCTTAGGGTTCCGCACATAGGGCTTAATGCTTGCGACTTAGGGCTTAGAGCTTAAGGCTTAGGGCATAGGTCTTTGAGCTTAGGGCTTAGTTCTTTGGTCTTAGGGGTTAAGGCGTAGGGCTTACGGCTTAGGCTTCAGGCTTTGGGATCTTTTTCGTTGACTTAAGGCATTGGGCTTTGGGCTTTGCACTTACGGCTTTGCACTTACGGCTTTGGGACTAGGGCTTTAGGCTTAGGGCTTAGGGCTTTGGGATTTGGCTTTGAGCCTTGGGCTTTAGGGTTTCGAGTTAGGGCTTGAGCCTTTGAGATTTAGACTTAGGGCTTTGAGCTTTCTAATTAGGTCTTAGTTCTTAGTGCTTAGTGCTTAGGGCTATGGTTTAAGGACTTAGAGCTTCGGGGTTAGTGCTTTAGGTTTATGGCTAAAGGGTTCGGGGTTAGTGCTTAGGGCTATGGTCCTAAGCCTTTAGGGCTTAGGGCTTATGGCACGGGGTTGGGGCTTAGAGTTTGGGGCTTAAAACTTTGGCCTTAGCTCTTTGGCCTTAGGACTTTGGTCTTAAGCTTAGGGCTTAGGGTATAGGCTTTGGTCTGTGAGTCTACGGCTTAGCGCTTTTGGATTTAGAATTAGGGCTTTGGAATAGGACTTTGTGCCTACATGTTTGGCCTTAGATCTTACAGATTACTACTTAAGGATTAGATTTAGGTCTTTGCGCTTAGGGCTTAAGGTTTAGTGCTTAGTTCTTAAAGCATTGGTCTTGGGATTTTCACTTTGGGCTTTGGGATTTAAACTTAGCGCTCATGACATATGTTTTTGGATTTTGACCGTAGGGCTTAGGGCTTAGGGCTTAGGGCTGAAGGCTTTGGTATTAGTGATATGTGTTTATTGCTTAGGGCTTGGGTCTAAGGGCATAGGTCATAGGGCTTTATGCTTTGAGGTTAGGGATTTTTCCTTCGGACTTTGGCCTTTGATCTAAAGGCTTCGGACTTTGGCCTTAGGGATTAAGGCCTAGGGATTAGGCCTTAGGCCTAAGGAATAAGGGCCAAAGGTTAGGGTTTAGGGATTAGGGCTTTGGTCTTAGCGCGTTGTCAAGGCTTAGGGCTTAGGGCATTGGGCTTTGATCTTTGAACTGAGGTCTTAGGGCATCAGGATTTAGGCTTAGGGTTTAAGCATAAGGGCTTCAGACTTATTTGTTATGGCTTATGGCTTATAGCATACGCCATGGGGTTTGAGCTTACCACTTAGGACTTGGGCTTAAGGCTTTGGGCTTAGGGCAAAGAGATTATTGCTTTGAGTTTAGGGCTTAAGGCTTACAGCTTAGGGCTTAGGGATTATTGCTAGGGGCTTAGGGATGTGGGCTTTGGCTTTGGCCTTAAGGTTTTGGGGTTACCGCTTTGGGCCTTAAGCATTGGGCTTTTAAATTTTGGTTTAGGGATTTAGGATTTGGGATTTGGACTTAGAGCTTAGGTTATTTAGACTAGAGATTTAGTATAAAGGCTTGTGGCTAAGGAGTCAGTGCTTTTGGTTTAGGGCTTAAGTCTTAGGGATTAAAGATGAGTAGAAGGGGGTAGGGCCTATAGATTTAAGCTTTTAGCTTTGGGCTTTGGGTTTTTGATTTAGGGATTCCGGATTTGGCATTGAGCCGTAGGATTTGATCTTTAAGCCTAGGGCATTATGCTTCGGGCTTATGGCTCAGGGATTTTTGATTTGGGCTTAGGGCTTATTGCTTAGGGCTTAAGGCTTTAGTCTTATTGCTTACGGCATAGGGCTTAGTGCTTTCCGAGCCTTGCCCACAAAGTTCTCCAAAAAGTACTTATAAACTTACCATCGCGGTCGGAGACAATAGAATGTGGGACTCCGTGTAGCTTAACTACCTCCTTGAAGAAAAGATCCGCGATGTAAGTGGCGTCATTAGTTGTATGGCAAGGAATGAAATGTGCCATCTTGGAAAATCGATCCACCACAACCATGACCGAGTCCTTGCGGTTGCTTGTCCGAGGGAGACCGACGACAAAATCCATGCTAACGGCTTGCCATGGATGGTCCGGCACCGGTAATGGTTGATATATTCCTTGAGCCAAAGTTCGATTTTTGGCCTTTTTGCACACGATACACCTTTATACAAAGTGGTGCACGTCTCGGAACAAGTGTGGCCAATAAAAATGCTCCTTGAGCATCTTCCACATTTTCTTCTCCCCGAAATGTCCCGCAAGGCTGCCACGTGTGCCTCGGTGATGAGGGACACCCGTAGGCTTCCTTTAGGGACACATAAACGGCCCCCTCGTAAGAGGTAGCCATCGGTAATATGGTAACCCGATAGTTCTCCTTTGGACGCGGCTTCAAAGTGTGTACCCGTAGGCTTCCTTATAGAGTTGTTTGACCCACTCAAACCCGAAAAATCTCACCCGCATTTTGGTAAATAATATGCTCCTTCTTGACAAAGCATCGGCCACAACATTGGTATCCCCTTTTTTATACTTGATAATATAAGGGTACCTTTCCAAAATTTCGATCCATTTAGCATGCCTCCTATTGATTTTCCCTTGGCTTTTGATAAACTTGAGAGCTTGGTGATCGGTGTGTATAATAAACTCTTGTGGCAGTAAGTAATGTTGCCATACCGCAATAGCCCTAATAAGCGAATATAACTCTTTATCATAAGTGGAATAATTTAAAGTCGCACCTTTGAGTTTCTCGCTAAAATAGGCCACAGGTCGGCCTTCTTGCATTAAAACTGCCCTGATGCCCGTACCGGATGCATCGGACTCCACTTCGAAAGCTTTATTGAAATCCGGGAGAGCTAATATGGGCGCTTCACAAAGGCGACGTTTAATATGATCAAAACTTTCTTGACATGGTTTTGACCACTTAAATTCCCGTACATTTCTTCGTGAGTTCGGTCAAGGGGGACATGATGGTGCTAAAACCCTTAATGAACCGTCGGTAAAAATTGGCTAATCCGTGGAAGCTCCTCACGTCTGTGACTCCCTTCGGGTTTGGCCATTCTCGGATGGCTTTAACCTTTTCTTCATCTACTTCCACGCCATTCTTGGACAATATAAATCCGAGGAAGTGAATACGCTCTTGTGCAAACGCGCACTTGGCTTGATTTCCATACAATCGGGCTTGCCGCAATGTGATGAAGAGTTGTTCCAAGTGCTCCAAATGGCTCGGGGTGTCTGTGCTATACACAAGGATATCATCGAAATAAATGATGATAAACTTTCCAAGGAAGGCTCGGAGGACATGGTTCATGAGTCTCATGAACGTACTCGGGGCATTCGTGAGACTGAAAGGCATAACTAGCCATTCAAACAATCCGTACTTTGTTTTGAAAGCGGTCTTCCATTCGTCGCCTTCCTTCATGCGGATTTGGTGATACCCGCAATTAAGGTCAATTCGAGAAAAGAGCTTAGCCCCGCTAAGTTCATCCAATAGGTCATCAAGCCGAGGTATAGGAAACTGGTACTTAATCGTGATGTCATTGACCGCTCGGCTATCGATGCACATGCGGTGCGTGCCATCCTCTTTAGGCACTAGGAGGGCCGAAACCACGCACGGGCTTAAGGACTCCTTGATGTAACCCTTCTCGAGGAGCTCTTGGACTTGGCATTGTAATTCCTTGCTTTCTTCCGGGTTGAGTCGATAAGGGGGTCGGTTGGGCAAGGTGGTTCCCGGTTGAAAGTCAATTTGATGTTCTATCCCTCGGTATGAAGGTAATTTCGAGGGGAGTTCTTCCGGCAAAACATCTTGGTATCGCTCGATTAGGGGCTTGATCACGTCCGGGATAAGTGTCTCTTCGTCTCGATCATGCTCCCGATACACGAGCATGACTATCGGGTCACTTCGGACTATGCACCGATCGAGCCCTTTCCGGTTCATAAGCAAAGTCTTCTTGACCCTTGCCTCTCTTTTGATGGCCTCATCCTTAGCCACTTGGTCCGGAGTCATGGGCGTCAAAATCACCCTTCGGCCATTCATCGTGAGAGTGTAATGGTTTGCGCGCCCATCGTGTATTACATGGCGATCATATTGCCATGGTCTTCCGAGCAAGAGATGAGTGGCATTCATTGGAACTATATCGCATAGCACCGAATCTTTGTAGTGGTCAATCTTGAATTCGACCCGAGTTTGCTTGGATACTCGGACGTCCTCCTTGTCCGTGATCCATCGGAGCTTGTATGGTGTCGGGTGGTCGGTGGTTTGCAAGGATAATTTCTCCACTAGCTCTCGGGAAGCTATGTTGGTGCAACTCCCACCATCAATGATTAAAGAACACACTCTTTCCTTAACCAAACATTGGCTATGGAAGAGGTTCTCTCGTTGGTATGCTTCCGATTGTTGTTGGGAGGAGAGGACCTATCGGACCATGAGCTAAGTCCCATCTTGCGGTCGACACTCATCTTGACCGTGTACAATTGGGCCGGGTACCTCTTTGGGTGTGGCCGTGTCTTCGGGTGGGCTCACGGACTCATCCTCGCTTACTATCTCCTCGGTGCCTTCGAGGATTGTCATCACCCTCCGATTAGGGCATTGTGCTGCTATGTGGCCTCGGCCCAAACACTTAAAACATCGGATCTCTCAGGTCCGAGATCCTTCACTACCCGCCTCTTGGGCTTTGATGGGCACGCTCGGCTTAGGGGCCCAAGGTGCGGCCGGGAGCAGACTCGGGTTCGTGGGCGCCGGGCGGTAAGGCGCGGGATCGGTCTTGTGTCCGCTACCTTGCCCTTCCGTTTGACTTGTCTTTCGACTCTTAGAGTCATTTGAATAAGAGAGTCAAAGAAGTCATGGGGCTGTAACTCTACAATATCTCTAATGTCACGTTGGAGTCCTCTAATGAACCGAGCTATTAGGTGCTCTTGCGACTCATCTAGTTCACATCGAATTCGGATGGTCTTGAATTCGGTGAGATACTCTTCAACCGATCTTCCCCCTTGCTTTAGCCCTTGAAGTTTCAAAAATAGTTCTTGCCGATAGTAATTGGGCAAAAACCGTGTGCGCATGTGGGCCTTCAAAGTGTCCCATGTCGAGACCTCGGGTTGTCTATCTTTCCAGAGTTGAGCTTGATGGCAATTCCACCAAAGAATAGCGTATCCCGTGAATTCCAATGACGCTAGTTGAACCTTGAGTTTTTCGGAGTAATCATAAAGATTGAAAATTGCATCTACCTTTTCAACCCACTCAAGGAAGGCGTCTCCGTTTGCGGTCCCACTAAAGGATGGGATGTTAATCTTCGGGAGTCATCGTTCATCTTCTCGATCCACATGATGGTCCTCATAGAACTCGTCATCGGATCCATCCGAGTCATGTCGATTGGCTCGGCGATTACCGGCACCCGGTCTTCGGATCAGTCGTGGTGCGCGTGGCGGTGGCACTTGTTGGTTGGTCAATGCGTCCAACCGTTGTAGGACAGCTTGCATCATTCGTTCATTCGTCGCCATTCGCTCGATCATCTGTTGATTTTGATCCGCCACTTGTTCTTGGATGCTAGGGTGGTGCTCGGGTAGACCAGAGTGTAGCGTTTGATCGCTCGTGGTGGCATTGTCGCGGGCGGGTCTGTGAACGGCTCCGCTTCGTGTCATCATGCGCAAGTTTTGATTTTTACGTGTAAAAATCGAGACTCGATGCTGCAAATAGGAACTTTTGCTCTGATACCAATTGATGTGCAATGGATCTCGAGTTTGGATGGCTCAAAGATACACGACACGTCTTGATCGGGATGGCACGGTTATGAGTGTCTTCTCGGGTAAGGATGATACCGGTACACGAGATTGTGTATCGGCGGCGGTAAGGATGTGGTGGAGGAAGTTTGAAAGCTCGGGAATGGGAAGATTTTATGGAGGATCGGAGATGGAGGGGAGATGGTGTAATTCAGATACTCGAGCAATCGAAGTATCGGAATCAATAGACCTCGTATGCACTCGGATGTGACTCACCGATCGTACACGCAAGGGTTGTCGAAGCTTGGCCGGATATGACTCACCGGAGAAGGAGATCGACGATGAGAGCTTCTTCCAAAAGGTTGAAGGTGTGTAAACACAATTTTGATATAAAAATTCTCTAAGTAACAAGTAGGTCTAATGTTCTTTAAGTAGACAAAAACTAAAACGAAAATTTAGAGAATTAGTAATCTCAAGCCATCGGATGAATTGGACGTCTAGGATGATTTGGCACGGAGATCCCAGAGGTGCATCGTGGTTCGGGTGTGCTGCGCTAGTGGGTGCGCTATCGGGTGAGCTAGCGGGTGCGGTGCGCTATCGGGTGCGCTGGCGGGTGCGCTGTCGGGTGCACTTGGCCGTGGCAATGTATCTCTGAGATTTATGGGATTCTGTGCGTGCGAATCTCTCCCAATCTTCTTGGTTGTTATTTTCCAGCTAAGGGATCTTGTCCATGAAGATTTGACACAGACGAAATTGAAGGATGCATTGGGCTTCCTTGAGTGTTGAATGGGCCTCGGCCTCGGCTGGGTCTTGGGCTGTTAATCCGTCCTCTTGATGTTTAGGCTTGATCTTCTTGATTCTCTAAGTTTCTAATTGCTGAAGGAAAATGTGGCACACGGCCACTTATTGAAGATGGCCGAGACCCTAATGGGTCTCGGCGTGGGCCGCGTTACTTGGCCCAGTAGGTCCGATGATGGTGCGCGCCGTGGTCGTATGTCTGGCGTCATGGGCCGCCATGTCCGGCCCAGCGTGTGCAGTCAAGGTGAATGCCGTGGTCGTGCGTCTCACGTCATGGGCCGCCATGTCCTGATGTGCAACCCGAGCACATCATGGATCAAGCCTCAACGAGCCAACCCGATTTTACTAACTTAGTTGCTCGTTTTGTAGGTATCTTAATCTCGGAAACACCTTCCGAGAATGATCGGGAACGACCCAAGCACTCCGTTACTTGGTGCTCGGTCATTCCCGGCCTTGACGCTAGCATCGGACCGTGTCCGACATTACCCGGACACGGCGCATCCAGCAGCCCGCGTGACGCACCCGAACACGGAGCACCCGACAGCCCGACCCACG
This sequence comes from Begonia fuchsioides, assembly GCA_003255005.1. Classification (NCBI taxonomy): domain Eukaryota; kingdom Viridiplantae; phylum Streptophyta; class Magnoliopsida; order Cucurbitales; family Begoniaceae; genus Begonia; species Begonia fuchsioides. The sequence goes on from QAOC01047398.1 coordinate 9,342, forward strand.
ACACAACCGGGGCTCTTGACCGAGATGCGCCCCGCACCCAACGGGCACCACTCCACGAACCCGACCCGACGACCACTCAAGTTACGGTCGTCGGACTATCCGAAGTCCACTAAGGGCTTCGGCCCGCCAATAAGTGGCTGACATGAGAGAACGCACGGTCCGATCCCCTTGGATCGCGCGGTCTTCCACGGAGTCCATCTCCTCGGCCAACTCAACGCCGAGCCCGGCCACCTTAGTTTGTTTTCGCATTTAGAAGACTTAGTGAAGGAAAGATTGAAGTCTAAAGATAGAAGACGCTCAACGCACGACGAGAAGCCCAAGATGACCGAGTCCCTCACGAGGCTCGGCCCGCCATCGGCCCATTCGAAGACTTAGCCAAATTCTATCGGCCAAACTTACTTAATCTTTAAGTATTTTGGTTGTTTGGTTAAGATAAGGAAGAGGATCAAGTTTGGCACGAGCATATCTCCGTGATGACCGTAGATCATCCATCGGGCACACGAGCACGATCGATCACCGAACCACCTACGACTATCAAGGGATTTTCATGCACCAAATCCTTGGAACATCTAGTAAATCTTCAGAGGATCTTCAACCAATGGATTTCCTCAACAAACTCTCGGATCCCTTGAAGATCGCACATGACCGACCACCGGCTCGGCCCGACTAGACGCATCACGTGCCAATTCGAGTCATCACCGGTCCATCAAAGAACCAGACCGTGCGCTACCTTTTGTTGACCACCAAAGAGACTTTAGAAGCCCCAGATCCAGATTGGCTCGAGCCAATCCGTCATTCGTTCGGAGCTCCGCCTATGCCGACGCACCCTCTCGGTCAACCGGTCAATCTCAAGACAACCACGGTCCACTTTCGAACCAACTGATCTTCCAACCATAAATCAAGGACATGGACTTCTCCAAAGTCAACATGAAGCGTTTGATCCATCCAAAGGCCGAAAGCTTCCTTCTTTTTAGTTAATTAGTTCAACTTTATTTCTTTAAGTATTGTAATCATTTTCATTGTTCAATAGAGAGAATTTTAGTAAAAATTGTGTAAAGCACCTTCTTCCCGAAAGGATCGAAGCTCCCTCTCGATAACTCCCCTCCGGTGAGTCATATCCGGCCGAGCGTTATCAACCCTCGAGTGTTCATCGGTGAGTCATATCCGAGAAGACATTCAAGGTCTACCGAGTTCAATACTCTGATCGCTCAAGTATTGAATTGCCTCCATCCATTACCTTCACCATCTTCATCCCCGAGCCTTCAAATTCCTCCACAAGCCGATTCCGGTCCACATTATCACCACCGGGTCATCTCCATAAATTACCGAGCCTTTACCGAATTTCCACCACCAAACCCCATTATTTCCATCACGTTACGCTTCCGCAAACCCCATCCTAAATTGGCCCGAGCCAATTTTCCGATCGCCGTACACGCGACCTTCCCGGTTACGTGAAAAGCGACAAGTCCGATAAAGTGTGTGCGATCCTGGTGCACGCTGCACACCATGTCCGACCCGGCGTGTGCGGTCAAGGTGAACGCCGTGGTCGTGCATCCCGCGTCATGTGCCGCCATGTCCGGCCCGGCGTTTGCGGTCTTGGTCGTGTCCAGCCATGTGTGGACGTCTTTGGCTTTTCTTGGTCATTTTTCGTGGGTGACTCCGAGGTTATTTTTCCTAGAAAATGAACAACTAAGTTAGCATAAAACTCTCGGCCCAATGGAGTGGAGTCCCATTGTACATCAAGCCCTAAGCCCAATCCCATATGCCCTATGGTGTAAGCCCTAAGCCATTTGTCCTAACCCTTAAGCCCTAAGCTTAAAGGCCTAAACTAAATCATAATCCCCAAGCACAAAGCCTTAAGCCCAAAGCCCTAAACCTTAAGCTTAAAGCCTTAAGGCCTAAGCCCTAAGCTATAACCCTAAGTCCAAAGCCATATGCCTTAAGGCTAAAAGCCCTAAGACCTAAATTCTAACCCTAAGGAATAAGCCAAAATCAATAAGCCCTAAACCCTTAGCCCGAAGCCCGAAGCCCTAGTCTCTAAGCCCTAGGCCCTAAGCTCAATGCACTAACATCAAAGTACAAAGCCTTAAGCCCTTAGCCAAAAGCCTTAAGCATTAAGCATTAAGCCTAAAGCTCAAAGCTATAAGTCCTAACCCCTAACCCCGAAGCCCAATACCCTGACCTAATCCCTTAGCCCAAAGCCCTAAGCCTAATCTGTTAACTCTAAACCCTAATGACACGCTCCAAGATGCGGAGGTGTCGGGAAGAGAGGAGATGGCGACATCTGCCGAGAGAAAGAAAGGTAGGCAGCAACAGGGGATTGGAGCAAGGAGAACTCCAAACGCATACAGGGGCTTTAGCTAGAAATTGGAGGACTTAAACCTTTGAGAGTGGGCTAAGTTTGACCAAATTTACAGC
>QAOC01047398.1:12211-25059 GCA_003255005.1 Begonia fuchsioides
GGGTTGGACCTAAGTTCCATCAAAAAGGGCTTGGGTTGGTCCAAACCGAACCAAAACCCCATCAAAATTGGTTCAAACCGAACCAATTTGATTACAACAAAACATACTTCCCTACTTAAAAGATTTATAACCCCAAATACATATACAAATATTCAGCACTCCTTATGGACTCTTCTTGCAGGAACTACTCTCCCATAATGGTGACGGGCATTCGGCCATCTTAATGCATGGAGCCGGATGTGGTCATGGTTCGGGTGGGAGGCTTCAACAAGGAGAATCTTGTAACTCGGCCAACTTCTCCTCTTCTTTATACTCCCATTGTAAGCAATGCTTGGGGAGTTCTTGATCATGATGTGAGGGCTCTCCTAAGAGATCCAAGGAAGAAAAAGTGAAACCTGCAAAATCAACAAACATGTTAGCTAGTTGTCTTGCTCGGCTCCGGGTTGTCGCCCCCTTTGGTGGTTGTTGGTTCCCGAGCACATCACCTAACTAACAAAGCCTAAAGCTCTAACATAAAAATCTTTAGCCATAATATGGAAAGCTCTTAAGTTATTATTTTTAATCTCTAAGGCTGTAGACTTATGCTCTATGTGAAATGCCCTAAGCCCTAAGCCCTAAGCCCTAAGATCTAAGCCCTAAGATTTAAGGTCAAAGCCCAAAGGCCCTAGCCAAAAGCCCTAACCCCTAATCTTTAAGTTCTAATCTCTGAATGCTAAGCCTTAAACACTACACGTAAATCCCTATGGCTTAAGCCCTGACATGATATGGATGGCCCTAAAATTATCTTGCTATAAATATTTATCTAATATGTTTGCTAATTTTGTAGCTCCTTATTTCATTGAAGAATTCAATCTTGGTCGGCTCCAAGCCTTCACCAAATTGGAGTCAAACCTTGGCCCAAGAGCCATTTAAAGGAAATGAGAAATTAGAGGAAAACCAAGGTGGATATGGAGCAGCCCAATCCTTCCCTTTTGAAGTCAAGCCATGACCCAAGTGGCCCTTGAAGGAGGGAGAATGTTCCCTTGGAAAAATTAAATGTAACACTTCGATTTAGGGTTTAATTTTGGCACAAAACTTTATATTTTGTTCATGGCCGCTTAANATGTTTTGTGCCAAATCGGGTAGGTTATGTTTTGACCATCCAATTGGCCCCTCTCTCTCAGATTTTTTAGGAAGTTTTAAGTCCTCTTTGGAGGCATTTTTTATCAGTTTTTTGGTGAATGAAAATCATGCTTCTTGCATAATTTCTTGGCTGTGTTTTCCGGCACCCAAGACTTGGCCCTCCGGTGAGTAATATCCGGCGACTTTCGAGAGTTCTCTCCTTGGTGTTGGCTTCCCTTCCAAGCTAGTGTTAGCTAAGCCATGCTGCATATCTCCAGCCACGCCCCGTGGTTTTTAGGGTGAGTGTGCAATCCATAAGCTCTTCCTCAATCCCGGTTCTTTCCCCAAGTTTCCGATCATTCCCTCTTTCCTTTTTTCTGGCAAGCTCTTTGAGCAGACCACACTGCCCTCTGCATAACATCCGATTCCCTTGAGCTTTAGCTTCATTTTTGGAGGATAAACTCTTCTTTCATCCATCAACAAACTCTTAAAATTTCAGCTCCAAAACTACTTACGCAACCAAAGAAACGCCTCTTCTAACTTCACCCATTTTCTTGAACTTTCGGTTGTACCCCTCTTCAACTGAGAGTATGACATGCCTCGGGATTCATCCCCTCAAGGACCAATCACCCGAGCCCGAGCTCGGGGATTTTCTAACAAGTTTGTTCTTTTTGTAGGTGATGAAGCATTTAATATTTTCATTGAGGAACCAGGCCCAAAGGATGAAGAACAACGTAAGCACCTCATCAAATGGGAAGATAGCTCGAGAATTCAAGAAGGAAGCCGAGAAGCACAAGGAAGCGGGTAGAGGTCGGGAATAGGCTGGGTTTAGGCGGGATCCGAGAACTTGGCACAAAGCCCAAATTGAAGATGACCGACTTTCTTCCCCCTTTTTATTGGCCCAATCCATTTATTTTCCTTTGCACAAACAATGCTTTAAGGGCCCTTTGTTTGGGGCATGGTTTTTGCTTGGAGTTTGTGTGAGTGGGTTACTATTTTTGTGTTTCTATTTTTGTCAAAAGGTGATGTAAACCAACTCCACAAGCAACCAGCTGCAAGCACGGCCTTCTCACAAATAAATGGCCTTCCTTGGGAGGAGAAAGTGCAGAGGATCCACCCTAGAGAGCCATCATCACCTGCCCATTGAAGGAGGCGATCATTTTTGCTTGTTCTTGTATGCAAAATGCAAATTGGGTAACTCAATTTCACGGGGCTCAGAAGAACGTCGCGTACGGAAAACAGGAAATTTGGTCGTGTGAATGGTATAGTTAGGTTGCGGAAGCGTATGGTGATGGAAATAAGGGATATTGGTCGACTGAAATATGAGATGGTTCGGTGAAATAGTGTAATGGTTCGGATGATGGAAACAGGGTGAAATCGGACAATGGAGGGTTTGAAAGCTCGGGGAATGGAATGTTTAAACTCTTGCGAGTTTAGATATAGAGATGGATGAACAATTTGAATACCTGAGCAATCACGGTATTCTATTCGGTAGACCTGCCCGCACTCGGATGTGGCGCACCGATCGTACGTGTAAAGGGTTGACGTTCTCGGCCGGATATTAAGCACCAGAGAAGTATACGTCGGAGAGAGCTTCAAACCTTTCGGGAAGAAGGTGCAATGCACAATTTTTCACTAAAAATTCACTCTACTCATTCAAGTGCAAGTGTTACACTTAAATAAACAAAAACGTAAAATAACTAAACTAAGAAAGTTAAGCTACGCCCTTTGATGACTTGAACGCCTTGGATTAGCTTCAGAAGCCTTTGGTTGACTTTAGGCTTGGTTCAATAGGGTTGGAACGGTCGGCTTGGAGTTTTGACCGATGGTGACCGAGGTTGACCAAGAGGGTGCATCGGGTGGGCGCAGCTTCGAACGAATGAGAGATTGGCTTGAGCCAATCTGGATCCAGGTGACACGCTCCAGAGGTGCGGAGGTGCCAGAAATAAGAGTGAAGATTGCAATCTACCCGGAAGGACAGGGAGTAAGGCAGAACAGGGGAGTGCAACGCTTATTTCTCCAAACGCATACAGGTTTAGGTTATAAAACTCAGCCAACTTAAACTTAAGGGTGTGGACTAAGTTTTGACCAGATTTGCAGTTTACAAGCACGTGCGGAACATTAACATACAAGAAGACACTTTCAGATGCACAAGCAGACAAACAGGAAGAAAAACAGTGTAGGGGTGATGGGGAACTTCTACACAACTTCCAATGCAGGGACTCTGGGATCTTGAAAATAAGCAGACAACAACTTCAATCAAAGGGGAAGACAATGAAAGTGGTTTTATAGAAAACACACAGGTAGGCTAAGAGTTATGCTGAATAGAAAATTAATGGGCAAAATTGCCCAATTTTAGGAACTCGGGTAGGAAACAGTGGAAAAAACACAAGCATAACTTTTAAAGTGAGGTGGCTATGGCTAAACGGAATGAACCATTGATTCAGGCCATGAAAGTGGGACTGACTGCTAGAAATTTGGGGGCTTTGCTCACAAGAAACAAAAATGGCACCGAATGGACGGTTGGAGTTCAAAGTCCACTCGGGAAAGTTCAAAACAGCAAACAATCCCCTTTGGGTGATTGAGGATTTGTCCTCAAATCCACGGTTTGCTCCTCCTCTTCCTCCGGTACTTTCCCCAAATATGGTGAAAGGTCTTGCACATTAAAGGATGCTGAAACTCCATAATCTCCGGGAAGCTTCAACTTGTAGGCATTCTTATTTATCTTCTCGGTGACTTCGAATGGACCATTAGCCCTAGGGAGAAGTTTGGACTTTCTTTGGATAGGAAATCTTTCTTTCCTTAGGTGTAGCCACACAAGATCGCCCACTTTGAATTTCGCATCTCTTCGGCCCCGTTCAGCATATTTTGCATAGGCTTCATTTTTCTTGACTATGGCCTTTCTCACCTTAGCATGCATGGCTTGGACTTGCTTAGCCTTTTGTGCTCCATCCAGATTGGTTAGTTCATGGCTCGGCAATGGTATTAAGTCCAAAGGAGTGGACGGATTGAAGCCATAAACTACTTCAAATGGAGATGTTTGAGTTGCACTATGCACACTACGGTTGTATGCAAACTCCACATATGGTAATTGTGCATCCCAATCCGAGAGCCTTTTTCCCACTATGCTTCATAGCATTGCTCCCAATGTGTGATTTACCACTTCCGTTTGGCCATCTGTTTGAGGGTGGAAGGAAGTACTAAACAATAATTTAGTTCCAAGCTTTCTCCACAAAGTCTTCCAAAAAGAACTTAAGAATTTGGTGTCCCGGTCCGAGACAATTGTGGTGGGGACTCCATGAAGCCTAACAATTTCTTTGAAGAACAATTCGGCCACTTGATTAGCATCATCGGTTTTGTTGCAAGCAATGAAGTGAGCCATCTTGGAGAATCGGTCAACAACTACCATGATGGCCTCTTTTCCCCTAGGAGTCCGAGGCAACCCCAAAACAAAGTCGATGCTCACATCCGTCCACGGTTGAGAAGGCACCGGCAATGGCATATACAAACCTTGAGGGAGCAATCGGCTTTTAGCCTTCTTGCATATAATGCATTTCTCTATGTACTTGTGCACCTCCTTGATCATGTGTGGCCAAAAAAAATGTTCCTTCAATGCTTCTAGGGTCTTCTTTTCCCCAAAGTGTCCGGCTAATCCTCCACCGTGAGCTTCCTTTACTAGTGACTCTCTAAGGTTGCACTTGGGAATACAAAGCTGTCCCCCTTTAAATAGGTAGCCATCCGTCAAGTGATAGGCACCTCCTTCCTTGTTTAAACACCTTTCAAAACACTCCTTGAAGTCGGGGTCCTCTTTATATGAGGTTTTGATCCACTCAAATCCCAAGATTCGGGAAGTGAGCTCGGTAAGCAACATAGTTCTTCTTGAAAGTGCATCGGCCACCACATTCACTTCACCCTTCTTGTACTTAATAATATAAGGAAATCTCTCAAGAAACTCCACCCATTTTGCAAGTCTCTTGCTGAGCTTCCCTTGGCTTTTAATGTGCTTCAATGCTTGGTGGTCCGTGTGTATAATGAATTCCTTAGGAAGGAGATAATGCTGCCAAACCTCAATGGTTCTTATCAAAGCATACAACTCCTTATCATAAGTGGAGTAATTCAAGGCTGCCCCTTTTAACTTCTCACTAAAGTAGGCCACGGGCCTCCCTTCTTGCATGAGAACCGCTCCTATGCCGAGGGCCGAGGCATCACAATCCACTTCAAAAACCTTATGAAAATCCGGGAGCACTAAGAGAGGAGCATTGCAAAGAGCTTCTTTAATCCGATCAAAACTTGCTTGGCAAACCGGTGTCCATTCAAACTCCTTCCCCTTTTTTGTACAATCCGTGAGGGGAGCAACAATGCTACTAAAACCCTTGATGAACTTCCGGTAGAAGGAAGCAAGGCCATGGAAGCTCCTAATGTCCGAAACACACCTAGGGATCGGCCATTCCCGAATTGCTTCTATCTTGCTCTGGTCAACTTCTATCCCATTCTTGGACAAAATGAAACCGAGGAAATGCACTCTTTCTTGGGCAAAGGAGCACTTCTTCAAATTGCCAAATAATTGAGCCTGTCTAAGTGCATCAAATAATATACGAAGGTGTCCCAAGTGATCCAGATACTGTGCACTATAGACTAATATATCATCAAAGTATACTATCATAAATTTTCCCAAGTAATCTTTCAGCACATGGTTCATTAAACGCATAAAAGTGCTAGGGGCATTAGATAGTCCAAACGGCATAACTAACCATTCATAAAGTCCATACTTAGTTTTGAAGGCGGTTTTCCACTCATCTCCTTCTAGCATCCTTATTTGATGATATCCGCTTTTTAGATCGATCTTTGAGAAGTAGGCAGCACCACTTAGCTCATCCAATAAGTCGTCCAGCCGTGGTATAGGAAACCGGTACTTGATGGTTATTTGGTTGATTGCACGGCTGTCAATGCACATCCAAGAGGAGCCATCCTTCTTTGGCACCAAAAGAGTTGGTACCACACAAGGGCTTAAAGACTCTCGGATGTACCCTTTCTCCAAGAGCTGCTGTACTTGATCATCAAGCTCTTTAGCTTCTTCGGGGTTCATTCTATATGCTGGCCGATTAGGAAGGACCACTCCCGGTTTGAGATCAATCCGGTGTTCTATCCCTTGGATTGGAGGTAGGCCGTTTGGTAGTTCCTCGGGGAAGAAATCTCCATACTCCTCAAGGAGAGCTAAAACTTCCTCCGGAGCTCCTCCTATTTCTTCCATCCTCTCCCGGAACAAGATCAACACTATTGGTCCCACTTGAAGTAACTCCCGAGTGAGCTCCTTCTTGTTGATGAGCAAAAATTTCTTGGAGGAGTTCTCTCTTCTCATCCTCTCATCTTTAGCTATATCCTCGGGTGCTAGGGGTGCTAGGGGTGCAAGTTTGATGTGCCGGTTCTCCCACTTGAATGAATACTCATTTGACAATCCATTGTGCAAAGCACACCTATCAAATTGCCACGGCCTCCCGAGTAGAATGTGGCTTGCATCCATTGGTAGGATATCACAAATTACAGCATCCGTGTAACTCCCAATTGAGAACTCAATTCTTATGCGTTTGGTCACTTTAAGATCTCCTTCATCATTTAGCCATCGGAGTCTATAAGGATGTGGATGCTCCTCGATTAGAAGTCCTAGCTTCTCAACAAGCTCGGTGGATGCTACATTGGTGCAACTCCCTCCATCTATGATTAGGGAGCCCACTTTATCCTTGATCAAACATCGGCTATGGAAGATGTTCTCTCTTTGGCTAGGTTCGGGTCGGCCATTTGTTGTGAGGGTTCTTCAGATCACCATGAGGAGGGGGCCTTCTTGCGCTCGGCACACCTCCTCAATAGGTTCGGCCATTGGTTCATTCTCGCCCTCCATTGGTTCATCTTCACTAACAACCTCACCACTACTTTCAAGGAGCACCATGACTCTCTTATTAGGACATTGTGCAGCAATATGCCCTAATCCAAGACACTTGAAACACTTTATATCTCTTGACCGTGGCTTGTTAGTATCTTCAAATGGTTTAGGGGGAACATCTTTCTTTTGAGTCCACGGCTTTGGTGGATATGGCCTATTCTCTTGCCTCGGGGGTGGCTTGTATGGAGTGTTATAAACAAGACTCGGTTTCACCACAATTTTCTTGCTCCTCTATTTGAGCTGCCTTTCAACCCGCAATGCCAATTGGATGGCGGCATCTAATGACTCAACAAGCTGGAATTCCATTACATCGCCAAGATCCTTGTGCAATCCTCTTAGGAACCGAGCTAGGATCTGCTCTTCCGGCTCCTCAAGGTCACACCGGATCCTCAAAGTTTCGAACTCCATTAAATACTCCTCAACCAAGAGGTGTTCTTGCTTTAAGTTTTGGAGTTGGTAGAATAACTCTTGTCTATAATGGCTCGGGACAAATCTCCTCCTCATATGCAATTTCATTGACCTCCAAGTGGTGATCTCCTCTTCACGGTCACGCCTTCTTTGTGCCCGTAGGCTGTCCCACCAAAGGCTTGCATATCCGTGGAACTCTATGGCCACTAATTGCAACTTAGATCTCTCGGAATAGTTGTAGCAGTCGAAGACCTTGTCCACTTTGTCCACCCAAGTTAGGTAGGAATCTCCATCACATGCTCCGTTGAAAGGAGGAAATCTTAGCTTCACATTCTTTAAATCATCTTCTCGGGGTGGCCTATCCCGTGGCTCAAACTCATCACCCGAGTCATCAATTTCATACAACCGGCCTCGGGCACCTCCAACCCTTCTTCTGGGAGTAACCGGGGGAGGCGGCCTAGGAGGATGTGGAGTCTCCATCCTTTGCAGCAAGGCATCCAGCCTTTGATTAATGCCATTAATTTGTTCCTGCAAATCGGGATCACGGCCTTGGGGAGACATTGGTGGGGGAGGTGGTTCACTCGTGGAAGGATGGTCTCCGCTTGGCTGCAAAACAGCCCCACTTCGAGTAGTCATACCGCCACTTTTGTGCGCCATTGAAAACAATTGGGAGAAGGTTAACAGCAGGGGCAAGCAAGGAAAAGAAGAGCTGTGCTCTGATACCAAATGACACGCTCCAGAGGTGCGGAGGTGCCAGAAATAAGAGTGAAGATTGCAATCTGCCCGGAAGGACAGGGAGTAAGGCAGAACAGGGGAGTGCAACGCTTATTTCTCCAAACGCATACAGGTTTAGGTTATAAAACTCAACCAACTTAAACTTAAGGGTGTGGACTAAGTTTTGACCAGATTTGCAGTTTACAAGCACGTGCGGAACATTAACATACAAGAAGACACTTTCAGATGCACAAGCAGACAAACAAGAAGAAAAATAGTGTAGGGGTGATGGGGAACTTCTACACAACTTCCAATGCAGGGACTCTGGGATCTTGAAAATAAGCAGACAACAACTTCAATCAAAGGGGAAGACAATGCAAGTAGTTTTATAGAAAACACACAGGTAGGCTAAGAGTTATGCTGAATAGAAAATTAATGGGCAGAATTGCCCAATTTTAGGAACTCAGGTAGGAAACAGTGGGAAAACACATGCATAACTTTTAAAGGGAGGTGACTATGGCTAAACGGAATGAACCATTGATTCAGCCCATGAAAGTGGGACTGACTGCTAGAAATTTGGGGGCTTTGCTCACAGGATACAAAAATGGCACGGAATGGACGGTTGGAGTTCAAAGTCCACTCGGGAAAGTTCAAACAGCAAACAACTCGACTAGCACAAACAAATGTAAACGCAAGTGGAAGGTAGGCTATGGGGGTTCCAAACTCGCCTTTGATCCTAACAAGTGAGGAACGGAGGTTGAAATATGGTTTAATGACCCTAGCAAGATCGTCAACACCAAGCCAAGAGAAGGTTGAGGATATTACTCACCAAAACCTTGAATTGCCGTGAGAAAGGAATGGAGATTGAGAGCACTTGGCTTCTGCAAATTTCTTCTATTCTTTTCTACCTCTAAAAGACATGGGAGAGGGGTTTTGATACCCACTCACCGATTACATCAAGAAAGAAAAAACAAAAAGAAAAGAAAAATAGGACTAATGAGTGTTTAGTAGGTGTTAGGTGGGATTGGGGCCCACCCAAGCTTCCTAAAAACACCACAAGACTCTAGACATAAGGCCACGTCCAGACATCAGCCAAGAGAGAGGCCAAGTGGGGAATTAGGGTTTCCCTAAGATCCAACTAAATGGGCCATGGGTTTGGTTCAAACCGAACTAAAATCCATCTCAAAGGCTTAAACCGGACCTTCAAGGTTTACAACAAACAAAACAGCCCAACATATTTATAATTTACAAATACAAAAAATCAAACGTCACTTGATCATCCCTTGGAAGACTTCATCTCCCCAAATGGTGATGCAATACGGCCTCCATTATCCTTGAAACCGAGTGTAGTTATGTCCCGGGTGGTGAACTTGGCAAGGAAGATCTTGGATTTTCGACTAACTCCTTCTCTTCTTTATACTTCCATTGTAAGCAATGTTTGGGGAGTTCTTGATCATGTTGTGAAAGAATATCTAGGAGCTCCAATGTAGGGAAAAATGTACCTGCAAAATCAACAAACATATTAGCTAAAAGTCTTGCACGGCTTTGGGTTGTTGCTCCTTCCGGTTGATGATGAGTCCTGGGTACATCACCAGGGCTTCTAAAGTCTCCTCGGTGGTCAACTTAATGTAGCGCACGGTCTGGTTCTCTGATGGTCCGATGATGACTCGAGTGTGTGCGTGGGCACGTCCAAATGGCCGAACCGGAGGTTGTGCATATGCGAGCTTCAAGGGATCCGTGAGTTTGATGTGCAAAGCTGTTGTTTGAAGATCCTCTGATGATTCAACAGCTGGTTCGCAAATTTTATGCATAAGAATCCCTTGTGGTTCGCTGGTGAATCGGTAATCAACCTTGTACGTGTGTCCGATGGATGATCTTCGGTCATCTAAAAGATATGCTCGTGCTAATCTGAACTTCTTCCTTTCCTTGACCAAATAACCAAAATACTTAAGGATTTAAGTAAGTTGGCCAATAGGATTTGGCCAAGCTCTTCGAATGGGCCAAAGGTGGGCTGAGGCTTGACCGAGGGCCGATCAATGTTTAGCCGAGGCGGTCCTCCGTGGGCCTTCGCTTGTGTAATGAGTTCTCCTCTTCTTGGGGTGACTTTTCTTCCTCTTCTAAGGCTAAATGCTGGCTGAAAAGAAATAAACTAAGTGTGACAAAAAAATAGGGCCCATGGTTGAACACTCGATCCAAAAGATTTGGACTGTGCGTTCTTCCATGTCGGTCACTTATTCTACTAGGCCGAAGCCCTAGTGGACTTCGGCAGGGCCAACGACCGAGGCTTGGATGGTCATCGGGTCAAGGTCGTGGGGCGCCCGTTGGGCGCCGGGCGTGTCACAGTCGAGAACCTCGGCAGCATCATGGGCCGGGCTGCCGGGTACGTTGTGTCTGGGTGTGGTCGGACACCACATGATAGAGACTTTAGGTCACTTCCGATCATGTTCGGATGGAAGTTCCGAAGTAATGGTACTTGCAAAATGAGCAACTACATTAGTAAAATAACCCGTGCTCGTCTGGTTCACGTCTGTGTCCGTGATGTGCTCCGGTTGCACATCAGGCCAAGGATCTATAAATAACACCCTTGGCACCTCTTTGTAGCACTTTTTGACTGGAAAAAATTAAGATTGCTTTGTGCATCTCTTCCTTGGCGATTTTATCCCAAGACTCGTTGTTTCTCCGGCGAGTAATATCCGGCGATATTCCGAGAGTTTTCTTTGGTTTTTGCTTTCCTTTGAGCTAAGGGTGAGCTACGCCTTGCTACAAGTATTCACCCACTCCAAAGTGGACATTAGGGTAAGCGTGTAATTCCCATTGGCTCTTCTCCATCATCGTTTTCTTACATTTTCCAAAACACGATCCTTTCTTGTTTCAAATATTCTTTTTGAGAACCCGACGCCTTCATCTGTATAACTTTCATTTCCTTGAATTTTTTAAGGTCAAATTTTGAGTTTAAGCTCTCCGCCCATCCCATAAACATCCCTAAAAATGTCAAAAGCAAACTCCCTAGGCGACATGAAAACCATCATTTCAAAGTTCATCCATTTTCAGCCCTATTCTGTTTTCTCTCTCTTACCAGAAATACTCCATACTCTCACCTACATAACTCCCGATTCCCTTAAGCTCTGTATCTCAAATTTTGAGGTTAANGAGCGTGTCACTAGGCGACATGAAAACCATCATTTCAAAGTTCATCCATTTTCAGCCCTATTCTGTTTTCTCTCTCTTACCAGAAATACTCCATACTCTCACCTACATAACTCCCGATTCCCTTAAGCTCTGTATCTCAAATTTTGAGGTTAAGCTCTCCATTCCCTCTCCAAACATCCCTTAAAATCTCAGTTGTTAACTCCGTATGAAACTCGAGATCCATCTCTCTATAATTCATCCATTTTCAGTAACTATGTTGTTTCCCATTTTATACCCTATTAGCTCATATCGCTTCCCCCCATACTTGAAGCATGTCAGAGTAGGTGATCTTTACTTCCTCCACCCACTTGAATCCTGTCAAGCCCTTAACCCTAACATATCAGCATATAGCACAACGCCTAAAGTCGTTAGCCCAAAGTCATAAGCACTAATCCCGAAGCCTAAGACCTAAGCCCTAAGCTAAAATCCTAAAATCCCTTAGTTAAAATCCCCAAGCCTTAGGCCCTAAGTTGATAGCCATAAGCCCTAAATCCTGAATTCTATGCCAAAAGCCATAAATCTTAACAACTTAGACCTATGCCCTAAGCTTTATGCCCTAAGCCCTAAGCCCTAGGCATTAAGCCAAGAACCCGAATCCGATAGCTAAAAGTCCTAATTCCTAACCCATAAGAGTTAACACCAAATTTATAAGACTAAAGACCTTAGCCAAAAGCCCTTATCAAAAAGCCCTTAGCACTAACGTGGACCTCAAGGTGGACGTGTAATCCCCAAGCTCCTTCCTCCGTTCAACCGCTCTTCACCGCCCTTTTTGCCTGAGCTCCCCTTTTCTCCCTTTTCCGATCACCCGGAAACAACCTGGAAAGCCATCTGCATAAAATCCATTTCCCGTAAAGTTAGCCCCCATTTTTTTTAGGTTAAGCTCTTCTCACTGCGTCCGAGTCCTAAAATCCCCCTTCAAATCTCGGTTGCAAACTCCGTATGCAACTTGAGAACTCCCTTCCTTAATATCACCCATTTCCGGCCCATTTCTTCTATTCTTTCAAACCCGAAAACCCATTTTATTCCCCTTCTCATACTTTAAGCTTGTCATTTGGTATCAGAGCCATTCTTTCCTAAACCATCCTTACATATTCCTCATTTGTCATTTGTTGATTGAAGCGTGATATGATAACCCAAAGTGGAGCTGTCCACAACTCCACCTGAGAGCCAGTTGCTCCTAACAACCCACCTTCGGCCACTTCCTACTTGGGAGAGGCCGAGTCCAGCATCCAAGGTCAACTTGATGAGATCCATAGAAAGTTTGAAGTCATTTTCCAAAGATTGGAGGTGGGGTATCCCCCCTTCAGATCACCTAAAATACCCGCTCAGAGGAGGAGGCCCGAAAATGGCTTGAGAAGGCCTCAGCAACAAGACCACGATGATTCCGAAGAAGGGCTTGAGTTTAATGAGCACCACCACCGTGAAGATTAGCTAAAGAACATCAAGTGACTATTCCTTACAATGGATTTTGTGATGGAGATAGTTTTAATGATTGGGT
>QAOC01047410.1:7428-54337 GCA_003255005.1 Begonia fuchsioides
CCTTTTGCAAGGTGTTTTTGCAAGACATCGAGTTTTCAGTTTGGTTTGAGTTTTCGAACAAAAACTGAAAATCAAACCGAACCAAAATAGCTACAACTGAACCCGACCCAAAATTGATTATTTAAACCAAAGCCCTACCCAAACCGTTTGAGTTGGTTCTGATTTTCGGATTGGTTCAAGCTGCCCACTCCTAATTAGAGACCAAGACTTGATCGATAAAAATCAATTTTCATTCCAACGGACTAGAAACTAAATTTTTTTGGGCCAGACAGGACCAAAATTATCAGTCTTGATCGATTCCGTGATCTGGGTTGGTTCTACTCATCCATACCTTTAATTAAAGTGCAATATCAAATTATCTTATAAACCATAGAAACATTTATGACAATACCTAAAACTATAAAAATTGTTAATAGACTTTTTATTTTATTATAATTTAAACAAATACTATGTTATCATATTTTTTTTATTTAATTAATTTAACAAAATTTTAATTAATAGAAGAATCTCAAATAATAAATATCTATATTTATTTGATTCAATTAACCTAAGAAAAAGAATAATTTTTTTTATCAAAATAACTATGTTTAACTTTATTTTCATATTAATGAACTTTTTTACATTAAGATATGTGTTCTAGTTTTCAAATTTTGCCAATTTAGAAGCTCTATCGATGTACAAAGATTAATCTATATTTTTATTCAATAATTTTAACATCTTGAAGTACAGAGGTTTTCTCCTAATTCTAACCCTAATAAACCTTTAATTGTCATTAATCAATGAAATTTATTTAACAAATTAACGGACGTTAAATGTTATTTAGCAAGATTTCTGCTAAAATTATAATAAAATTTATTCGGTCAATTTACCCGAAAAATATAATTTAAGGAGTAATTCTTCCTCTCCCCATTGTATGTTTGGTATTGGTCTGCCCATATATAAGCAGCATCTGCCTTGTCTTTTTGGCAATCTCTAAACACTTACAAATCAAAATCAGAGACAACATTAATTCCAGCTCAAAAACTCGTAACATGCAACCGCGATCGAAGAAATCTATCGGATGGCGAAAGAAATAAATCAATGCAAAAGATAAACAGGCCTGTACTGAATTAGTCATACTCATGTTTCGGGTGTCTTCCTCTTATGATTGGAATCCTTGAAATCGTCCGTCTGGGCCTGCCCAAAAACCGACCTGTTCGAAGTAGCAAATTTTAAGAATGATTGATTTTGGAAATTGAGTTCAAGATGATGTGATGACATTCCAGAAGTTCAATCAGCAGTTATATGTAATTTGCAATCAACATGGAAATGATGATAATAATAAAGATGCAGTCATGGAAACTGAAGTCTCTTGCAGTAAAATTTGACTAAATCCAGTCCTCAAAGCCAGAGAGAGTATGTGAATGGACTCCACATTCAAAATACTTAAAAAAAATATCCTGAAATCTATGAATTAAATAAAGGTAAGAGATCAAAGTGGAGAAAAATAACAGGAAGAGATAGTGTCGAAATTGTTCACGAAAAAAATATCCTTAAATCTATGAATTAAATAAGGTAAGAGATCAAAGTGAAGAAAAATAACAGGAAGAGCTAGTGTGGAAATTGTTCACGACATCAAGCTGCAAGAGCTTCAAGAGATACCGGAGTCCATCTTACTCAGATATGTTAAATTTACCGAGTTTTAATTGATTCCCGAACACAATCGTTTAAGCATTGCACTATCAAATCTATCGTTTAATAGAATGTAACAATCACAATTCATCAATCCGGGAAGTTAGGTATAGTCAATCAATATACTCAATTAACATATTTACTTACCCACAGGTTGAACATTTCTTGTGATGCTTACAAAATATGGACAAACATACAGAACAGATGAAACCCACATCAATGGTCTTTTTGTGACAAAAACACCTGCAAGTTTCGTCGAGATGATTGTTATTTTATTGTCATTTAAGCAAACAGAACCATAAAATTTGACGTAACAACACAAACTCACGATGCACGAAAATCAACACCAAAAGACTTGGGGAGTTGTAAAAAGGCACGAGAATGCAGATCAGTAGCAAACACTGTCTGCAAGCAACACATCATGGACTCTATGAATACACCAAGGAAAAGAAAGTCCTATCAACATTGTCTAAAAGTAAAAAAAAAAAACACAATGAACCAAAATAAAAATGTCAACCACATTTCTGCAAAGGTCAACTTTAAAATATATAAGCATGTCCACATTTTTTTACGTTAGTTTGAAAATACATTCGATGAATGATGCCTAAATCACCAAGTTGTTTTTTTCATTTAACATTTCCTTGAACGCAATGAACAAATTCTTCATTAAATTTGGATTGGAGCTAATGTTAAATAATTATCTAAAGAATTTATATGAGACATAATATGTCAAAATTAAATTAGAGATGCACCAGAAACCATGGATTTTGACAGAGTCAATAAATGAAGTAGTGTCTCGACAGATGGTCTTGGATATTGTTAGAAGCTCATTAATTTAAATGCAACCTAATCATTTATAATCATACAACATACAGAGAGATATTGAAATAGTCCATCAGGTTGTTGTGGCTTCAGATACACACCACCGGTTATGTAAGAAGCCTGAATATTGACATAAGTAGTTAGCAGCAGGTGATCAAATCATAAATATGCAGCTTATATTAGTAACACGACAGCACAGAAATGAAAGATACCTGCTGGAGAAATGCTGAATTGTTAGCACCTATATAACAAGAATCTATAGGAATCTGCGACAA
This sequence comes from Begonia fuchsioides, assembly GCA_003255005.1. Lineage (NCBI taxonomy): Eukaryota > Viridiplantae > Streptophyta > Magnoliopsida > Cucurbitales > Begoniaceae > Begonia > Begonia fuchsioides. The sequence continues at coordinate 10,197 of QAOC01047410.1, forward strand.
AAAAGTAACAATAAATTTGGGGCTGCATCTTACAAAAATTGTTCAAAGAATTAAACCTGGTAAAAGAAAGTTAATATGAAACATTGTCATGGCCATCGACACATACCAGAGATCGCTGCGCAGAAAATATCGAATTCATGATTGCTACATATCTGAAAGTAAAAAGATAATTGTAAAAACTTGACAGAAGAAAATTTTATATGAAAAAGGTAAACCATGATGATCATACTGCTCTGCTCCATCAGGGGATCCTTGGAAACAAAGAATCTGAAATTCAATCAGCAACAATTTATTGTTACAAATTGATGACAATGACAACAATTAATGGAAAATCTTCTCTGACTGATTAACATACATAAGAAAAATATTTAGCAGACTTCTACGTAAAATCAGTTGAGGAAGAAAATTTTCATAACAACATTACATAAAGCCTAAAACAAATACAAGCACTTACTCGAGGTTGGGGATGAAGAGATCCCGCACGAAAAACTTTTTGTATATCTAGTCATGAAATAAAATTAAAAAAATATGAAAGGAAAAACTAAAATACATATTAGGAAGTTCTTTGCACTGATTCGTATGTAACAGTTAAAACTATGTTAGACATGGTTATAATTCGCTCATTGGAAGAGGTAGAAGATAGCAACTGATTCAGTAAGCATCTTTACTGTATGAGCTTAATGATATTTTTGACATAAGTATAATTCGAAAAAAAAAATCCCCAAAAAAATTCCTACGCATTAGGAAACCCAAGTGAAGGATACAACATAGAGCCATCGAGAGCGATCCTGAAAGCAAAGAGGATGTGATCCCTCCCTTCGGATCTTCCTTGACCAACTTCTCATCTTTGTTCACAAATTCCTCCAATTTGTGCAATATTTGAGAGTAAATTGCAGGCATTCTCCCAGTTTCTAGATTTCGATTTGTTTGCAAGGATGAGTTATAAACATAATCACACGAAGCATATCCAGTAGCAATGACCACAACCTCGTTGAGTTGATTCAGTAATATAATCGAGTTCAAGAAGGAAAGAACCTGGTCGACATGAAATATGCAAAATAAATCAACATAAAGTCAACTAGCAAAACAACTCTATTCAAAGATAGAGATAAGTTGTTTTCACATAATGAGCAGAGATTCTTCCAAAAAATCTCCAAAATGAAAAACAACTACTAGTGCAAAATCAATTTCTTCTTAGTATTTCATTTCTAAATAGAAAACGCGTTGGAAAAGCAAGGGCATGCGTAACAAAACTAGGAAATCAATTTACATGTGAGAGAAACTGCGAGAAAGAAAGTGGAGAAGAACTCCAGAAGAAAGGATTAGTATCCAACAACACCACGAGAAGGCTAACATCATCTGCGAACAGAAACAACAAATCAAGCTCATACAAAAAATAAGAAACTAAAAGTAGAGAGACTGAGAGAATGAGAGTGAGACAGAGAGAGAGAGAGAGAGAGAGAGAGACAGAGGGACCTGCATAGAGCTTAGAAGGAGCGGAAGCCATGAAAGCCCGCTCTGCCTCTGCGCAGTGCGCAGAGCTTGGAATTTGGAAGGAACGACGGGACCAGGTACGAAGTCCGGCCAGCTAAAGTAGGACCATTACGGCCCACAAAAGTAGGCACATTGAGCATAGGCCCATTGAGGCTTATAAAAGTAGGCCCATTAAGGCCCATTGCAGCACACTAGCGTAGGAGGCCCATCTAGAAATAGGAGAGTTTTTTTTTCAATATTATTATTATTATTTAATTTATTCTTTATTTTTCAAAGCTATAAATCCACCAAACAGGCAACCAAGAGAAGCTCATTTCCTCTCGCTTTCTCGATCGCCAAACCCTCCGACGATGAACGACGGAAGATCGGAAGAAACCTCCGACTGCTACTTTCATCCGCTGCAGACGGTGGTCGGCTTTTGTCCTCTTTCCCTGAACGATAAACTCATTTTCTTGGCATCCAAACAAACCTACTTTTCCTCGCCCAGAACCTTCAATCTCCGATCACCGGCCCCATCTTCCATTTCCCTCTCCAAGCTCTTTGCTTTCACCGGTTTTCTTCACCGTCGAGAGTTGCGGCGAACTAGGCCGGAATCCTCCGATCTCGACGCCACCACTAGCAACGACGGTACGCCCCCCGACACCTTTTATAAGAAATTATTCAATCTACACAGATATCTGCTATGAGTTTCTATTCGGGGTGGGAAATTAAAAATGAAAAATGAAAAAATATAAGAAATGAGTTTTGATTTTAATATAATAAAAAAGTTGCATTAATCAACAACTGGGAAATTAAATTAGAAATTTCGAATAAAATTAAATATATTTTAGTAAATGCAGACTCTGCAAACTCATTCAAATGGATAAAATTCGAAGAAGAAGGGGTGGGATCGTGGGAGAAGAACAAGAGCTCAAGCAAAGAAAACAAGGCTTGTAACGAGACTCAAAAGAACATGGCCGGGACCGCAAAGTCCCGTGCCGTGCTGAGGTGGCAAAACCCGATTGCAAAACTTTTCCAAGTCATCAAAAGCAGGAGGTCCAGCGTGGCAAGTGTGTGCCACGTTGGAAACAAGACAGGGGGAGTCAAGTTGAGAAAGGGTTGGATGAGAAGTCGAAGTAAGTCGAGCGCAAGGGCTAGGTAACGATACGTCGATACCGATATGATTAATACGCATAAATTATCGCTCGTAGCGAGAATTAACATCGAAATCGCGTATAATATTTGAAATGAATTTTTGAAAAATATTAAATTAAAATAAAATTATTATTAATATTTCTTTTTTATAATATTTGTTTATTTCATTTTGGGAAGGCAAAAATAAATTCAGGGCAAACTGTACAACATGAAATATGGAGAGGCAGGACCATTAGAGATGGGGATTGAAAAAATGTCAATTTGGAAGTGGAGCACAAGTGATTGAAAACCTTCTATCGATTTCAATAACGACGCCGAAATGCGGATGAGTGGTACATCTAAAGGTATCGAAATCGACCAAATATTTGATTACCTCGAATAAAATTGCGAGTTTTTACTCAAAATTAGAAATATTGTATCAGACTAGTGGTGACAATTGAATCGGATCGGCCTGTCAATCTGATCCTAATCGACTATTTGAATTAGAATAGATCAGTTCAAAATTTTTTATCAAATCAGATCAAACAAAATATACAGTCAGATTGAGTTCATATCCAATTTTACAGACATTGTCCCATCAAATTGAGTTGGTTAACAGATAAAAATAAAATCTAAAATTTTTGAATAAATAATTGAATTTTACATGGTTTACGTCGATGACTCATGTGTTTAAATTTTACAAAACTAAATGTAAACTCGAAGCGAAACCAACTAAAAAATTTGGGTATGATTTAGATCAGATTAAATTCTTCATATTGAAGTCAAATATAATTTTATCAAAATCCGACCCAAACCCACGGCTCCCACCCAGGAACACCGAGAACCTTCGCCTAACAAAAAGTATGCAAACCCAAAAGCGTCGAGGGAAATTGTTGTGGTCTACCATATGAAGATAACCTCCAATAACTCAACGAGTTTCCATCAAACATCGGAGAAGCGCGGTAGAATAATTTATAAGTATGGTTTCAATAAATAATGCTTGAAAACGAAACAAAATTAATGAATTTCGGTAAATACAGACGAGATTGTAACACAAATAAATCGATAAAAATGTGCAACCATGATGATCGTCCAAAAAGAGTAAAAATATGAAAGAATGACTTTGGTTAATAAGATAAGGTCATATGTTCTTTTCTTCTTCTCCCTATTTCAATATTAGTGTGATAAATACTCATATCCACCTTATCTTTCTAGAGAGATGGAGACTCCCCATGTCTCCTCCACCTTTATTATTAGCTCATCTAGTACAGAGAGAGAGAGGGAGGGAGAGAGAGGGAGGGGGAGAGAGAGAAGATGCATTGGATTGAAGGAGAGAGGGAGAGAGTGAAGGGGAGAGAGAGGGAGGGAGGGAGAGAGAGAGAGAGAGAGAGAGNTGGCTCAGCTCAAGCAGACTAACCAGAATGAACAACACAGTGTAACACTGTACCATATTGACCACTAATACTGTGACACTATAGTTTTCATTCGAGAAACTACGACTACCGTCAATTATTTTGCATTTTAAAAGTAAGAAATAGGTTGATGCCCACGTTCGAGTTTCACAGTCCGATTATAGCCATAGTAGACTACAACAACAAGAAGACATTGAGGGGCTACTAGACAAAGAACGTGTGATGTGAATTCTGGTGCTGCTCGGTCTTAATCGCTAGGACCATGACATCGAGCATGCTCACTACAAACAGATCGTGGAACACGGCTCTACCCTTGTACCAAAATTTGGAGCATAGTTTAAAGCAAAAGCATAGTTTAAAGCAGGTTCAACCTCAATAATTATACTATTAGAATCACAAAAATATTCCATTGTCACACTTTCCAAACATCAAGCAAAATGCAATACAATTGAACACATTCATTAAATGTAGCTACTATCAATATATTTCTTCGTATCCAAAAGTAGCTAAACAAAATAATGTTAGATTTATATTCTTAGCATTCATTCTTATTATATACGTTGACGTGTCAAGCTGTAATTTATATAATAAATTTAAAAAATAATTATTTTAATTATAATATATTAAGTACACTTTAACTAGACTAATGATATTTTGACACTTCAACATGTACAAAAAAAATACGAAAAAGATAAACTTAACATTATTCATATATATATATATATATATATAAACATAAATCCAGCGATAATATGACAGGGGATGTGGCTCATCGATCAGTCAAATAAATGCTCAAGAACTATTAAACAATAAGCAAACCATGATCAAACAGATGAAACATCAATAATTTGGAGAACAGAACCAAAATCAAGTATATAGGATGACCAAATCAATATATCAATTATCACAGCGTTGCAAGGCTAATAGTTAACAATTTCAGACATTAGAGATTTTAAGAACTTAAGATCAAAGCGAAAAAATAACAACCTCGAACCCTTTCGAGTAAAAAATGTAAATCTGTCATCTGTTTTCTTATACCTTGCAAAATATAGCATAAGGAAGCCAAGAGGAAGAAAAAGAGCAAGAAATGCATAAATGGTTGCTAACTAATATACAAAAACATGAGATTTTAGCAGACAACACACCTCCAAGAATAAAACCTGGAATGCATGCAACAATAAGAACCAGTCTTTCTGTCAAATCTCTAAATTATCAAGATTGACATTTGACTCAAATTATAATCTAACTTATCAACGTTTTATTGGAAGAAAATTCAGATTATCCTTCTAAAATATAGTCAGAATATTTTATATTCAAATTAACCATAAGAAACTAAGAGAAGTCCGTTGTTACATCATTGTTTACGTTATATTAAACCAAACATAGAAGTAAGTTGACGGATTAAGCGGTGATAAGGATCAATCAGAACAAATTAGAGACCCAACATGGCAAGGTCAAAACTCAAGAGGAAGCAAGAATCACAACATGGATGGGCAGAAGATATCCAAAAGAAAAATCTATTCATCATGGCCACAAAATACTAAAGAGTCTCATGTTTCATATACCTGCCATTCTCATCATATGTTCAATTTAGTTTCACCGGCCAACAGGTAAGTCTAACTCATCCCAAACTGATAAGTTTGAAAGAATTTGATCCATTTGCATCAGTGATAGATAAAATTGAGAGAGAGATTTATATATCCATCAAAATTGTTCCTTGTGAGAATCTGGAGATTCACCCTCTTGTGGTATACAAAATCTTCACAATCCATTGATTTCAAAGAGGGTTACACCTATGACCTGGTTCCCAACGGTTTCCACATTGATAACAAAGATTCGCTTCCTTGCGACGTAAGCGTTCAGCTTGAGTAATAGTCCCTCTCGCTGCACCACCATCACCTGGGTTGGGAGGTGGAGGTGGAGCTGTTGTTGTTCGAGGTGAAGAATTGTTGAGAAAACCCTTCTGATCTGCCGAGGCTTGAGTAATGTTAGGGCAAATTAAGGAAGTGGACTGGGATGTATTGGACGTTTGGCCTCGAAAAGGAACTGATTTTATGTAGGAATACCCCTGAACTGATTCAAACGCTCTTGGTCCATGTCGCTGCCCCATCAAATTGTCCCAGTTAAGATTGGCCTCCTTTCCAGCAATCCACTCATAATAATTCCAAACTTTCTCTGTCATGTAATCTGAAATCACCCAAGCTTTATGACCAGGTGGCTGTGAGTAAGCCTGAGAAAACGCTCAGCCTTATTTATCCATGTCCACATATCTTCACCATCAAACACAGATAGCTCACTGCAAGGATCTGAATACCAGGCTCGCTGCTGACGGAAATCGAATAGACTGTGTCTGTCGCAGCACGGTGGTGGCAATAAACGACCGAGACCAAGTTGTCCCCCATTTCCCAAATACTCTGCTGCATCTACACCCCAAGGACGATCTGGACAGAGAAACCTGGTAAATCGCTCATCATCTGGTTGTCCAAAAGTAGAAGGAAGATCAGGATTTGAAGCAGGAGACGGCTTATTAAGAGAACACAAGAATGCCACATCAGCAATCAATCCCGGTAACAGCTTCAAATGATCTTCTAACCTATTTAACTGTTCGAAATGCTGGTCGAGTAATACCCTGATGTATGCTACTTCTTAATCTAACTCTTCCCCTCTAGCATCTCTGGCCATTGGTTTCGCCATGACCGCCCGGCTCTGATCCCAAGTGATGGATATCCTCACCCATGAGTAATCTATGAAAAACAAGAAGAAAACAGAAAACACACAACAAATAACCATTCGCTTGAAAACATACCGTTCTGAAAAATCTCCGCAGACCTGGAAATACTTCGTAATAGTATAGATAGCAAGTTTCTGAATTATAACAATCTCTTGAGGGAAATGGTGTGACAAAAAGTTGAAGAATTTTTATTATCGTATATGATTTAAAAAAATTATTTTATTTATATATTAAAAAAATTATAGTAAATTGTACAATTATAAAAAAAATTAAAACTTTCTAGATTTGTCTTTTATTGTTGTAAATGTGTGGTAAAATTTTCAAGTCATTCCAATAAGATTTGCTTAATCAAACTAATTAAAAAAATTTAAAAAAATAGTTATTGACACAAGTTGTGTCCTAGTGAGAGTCCGAGTGAGGCAAGTTGCGTTCGAGTGAGGCAAGATTCGTCCATCACTCGGACGCAACTTGCGTCCGAGCATGCGTCTGAGAAGTCCAAAATTTATTTTTCTAAAACTCATGCCTGAATTGTCATATTTACCCAAAATTCAGACCCGTTTTTTGTTTTTAGCCTTATATAAATGAAAAAAGGTTATTTTAAAATAAAAATATTATGTTTTTCATTAAAAAATTTAAAATCTCATTTATTGGACGCGTTTGGTGATTTATTATTGACATTTGAGTAAAAAATAAATAAAGTCGATGTGACTTATCACGGTTCAAGTAATAATTTTCATGTGCAAAAAGAAACAGACCCTTTTTTGTATTTATTTATTTATCTATTTTAGCTAAACAACTCCACCAAATAAAAAACAGAATATTTTTTTTCTCTATTATGAGTTAATGAATTTGCAATTATTAAAATGTGACTTTCCACGTGTCATCTAGTAGATGCTCATTTTTTGCATTTTAAGCAAAAATAATATTTTATAAAAATAAAAAATTTCAAATTATTTAAAATAAATAAAATGTAAAAAAATCACATAAAATGTATTATTTTAGCGCTTAAAATATGAATATTAAGTTATTATTTTTCTTCTACTATATTAAAAGATACGCTGAATTTTCAAAATTATTGCAATAAATATGAAATTTTATCGTCATATTCTATTTTAATACGATAAAATATAATAGAGTGCGAATTATCATTGCCGACAAATTGTAGCTCTACTCTTTTATTTTTAGTTCACGAGAGCTTATTTTCTGTATTTATTATTTTAATTTTTTTCAAAAAATAGCAAATGAAATTAAACGTAATTTAGATAAATATGATTATATGAATATCCATTATTGTAGGATGGGACCCTTCCTTGAAACGACTTTGAAACTAATGATCTAAGTGTGGATTTCGAGGAGCCAGGAGCCAGGAGGTACATTTTCTGTGCCACGTGGCTTTGTTGGGCACGTATGAGAATAATAATTATTTTTAAATTAATCTTATGTAATTTATTATTTTTATTTTGAAAGAAATAACATAACTTGCTAAAATGTCACGCAATTTTTTAAAAACTCGTAGAATAAAAGGAATATCTGTCTACATTTATTTCCATAGATTTGAACAAGTTTCTCGCCTCAATTATAAATGCGTGTGATTTACTACATCACACTCTGTTTTGTTTTTTATTTGTATTTAGCCTGATTTATTATCAGATTATAAATGCGTAATTTTAATTAATTAATAAGATCACATGGAAGAAAAACACGATTCTATCACAAAGTTATGACATTGATTTATTCGCTAAGATTACTAATTTTTTAGCATTAGTTGAAAATTGAGTAATAATAATACTATATTTTTTAATATTTATTTTTAAAATATATGGTGATAATTTATTAGATTTATTAGATGAATTATTATTTGACGTGTTATTGTGCTTTGAGAATATAGAATAATAAGATAAATATAAAATTATTAATTATTTAAAAATAATTAGTGGGAGAAAAGAATAATTAGTGAGAGATTAAGGATTAGACAAAGCTATCGTTCGAGGTGGAGTGTCAATCCATCTCATTGACGAACAAGAAGGGAAAGCGGTGGTCCCCACTTTTCTTCTATTCGACGCCTTTCTCTCTCTTCGCTTCATATTATACCACGTGCTTAAATCCATCTCGTTCTTTCTCTCTCTAGAAATCTTCTGTTCACGTGCTCTTTCTCTCTCCTCTCCCTCCCTCTCTCTGTCTATATCTCCAGATCAAATTTTTATTCTTCATCCTCCTCCCACCACGCCATTTACAGCAGATTCTCTCTCTTCAGTTTCTCTCTCTATCTTTTTTTTAGTTTTTTTTTTCTGGATCTGTCGCTGTTCTTTTGAGAGAAAATGGATTCGATCCGAGAGACTTCGATGATAATCTCGATCGTTGTTTCGGTTCTTTTATTCGCCGTCGTTGAGTCGGTAACTTCTCCGGCCGATCTCGACCACTCGTCGATATTCAGCTCGACCGGTGGCTTGAAACAGACGGCGAACTCAATCGATCGGAAAAACCTGAGTCTCGGAGCCTTGGCTTCCAAGGTGGTGTCTCCCAGCTGCGAGATTTGGACGGAAAAGTGCTCGGAGGCGGTTCTCAGGCAGGCGAGGCGGCCGGAGATGGTTGAGTGGTTGAAGACGGTCCGAAGGAGGATCCACGAGAACCCTGAGCTCGCCTTTGAAGAGTTCGAAACGAGCCGGTTGGTTAGAAGCGAGCTGGACCGGATGGACGTGAGTTACTACCACCCGTTGGCGAAAACCGGCGTCCGGGCTTGGATCGGGACCGGCGGTCCACCTTTCGTGGCTCTGAGGGCGGATATGGACGCCCTTCCAATCCAGGTTTATTTTTATTTCTTAAAAGATTATATAAATTATTAATTATTCTACGAAATTCCAGATTTAGATCTTGTTTCTGGTATTGAATTTTTATATTTAAAATATATTTCTACCGTATTTAATATTATTAATTATTTTCTGCTCTGACATTGAATGTACTTGGCTGATGTCTCGCCAGAGTACGAGTATGCTTTATTTACACACGTGAATAATGCCAGTATCAATTAAGCTGTTTTGAAAATGAATACATGCACCTAAAAAGGGAAAAATGCTTGAAAAAATTAATAAAAATATGGGTTTATTTTATTTTTGCAGGAGGCAGTGGAATGGGAGCACAAGAGCAAAATTGCAGGCAAAATGCATGCGTGTGGGCACGATGCTCATGTAGCCATGCTTCTAGGTGCTGCAAAGATCTTGAAGACCCGTGAAAATCTATTAAAGGTTTGAAATTTCCTCCATTTTCTGGAAAAAATACAAGACAAATTAAGCCAAAATTGACGCAAATTTAATGACTTTACCACGAACAGGGGACAGTCATTTTACTCTTTCAACCAGCAGAAGAAGCCGGAAATGGCGCCAAAAGAATGATGGGAGACGGTGCCCTGAATGATGTGGAAGCCATTTTTGCAGCTCACGTGTCGCACGAGCATCCCACGGGCGTTATAGGGTCGAGGCCGGGGCCGCTCTTAGCCGGTTGTGGCTTCTTCAAAGTTGTCATTACTGGGAAAAGAGGACGAGCCGGGCATCCTCACCGCTCTCTCGACCCTGTTTTGGCTGCGTCCGCTGCCGTGATCAGCTTACAAGCCATTGTGTCTCGAGAAGCCAATCCATTAGACTCGCAGGTGGGTCCCTATATTCTGATAAAAGCTCTCATACTCTTGCTCAATTTCCTATATACCTGAAAATAGAGGTGAACAAAACTGTAGCGGGACCACGGGTTTCGATCCAGTTCCGGTCCTGATATTTAAAAGCCATGAAACCGGAACTGTGTCATAGGTTAAAAAAGATCTGAATCAGATAAAATCTACTCAAAAAAAGATAAAACCAGACCCAAAATCAAATAAAATCACATATAAACTAAAAAGCTGAATTCAACTCAAATAGAATAAAAAATTATATTTTATTTTCATATTCTATTACTTTTATATATTAGAACCGGACCGGGACAAATAGACACCGCACCATATATCATGATTGCGGTTCTAATTCATCCTGAAACAGAACCAGACCACGTCCATTCCTACATGTAAATGATTGAAACCATTGAACTTGGTTTGCTGACGACAATATCGATGAGTACGATTATACGACACAAAGTCTGCGGGCCAATGCATAATGTAGGAATGAGTACATATAATCATACCTTTTCTTAAGTCCTAAAGTTTTTTCTTTTTTCTGGCAGGTCGTGTCTGTGACGTCGTTCAACGGAGGAAATAATCTCGATATGATACCAGAAGTTGTCGAACTTGGCGGTACATTTAGAGCTTTCTCCAACAAAAGCCTCTATCAAGTCCTCCAAAGAATAGAAGAGGTTAGTCCAATTCAACACTCAAAACACAATTAATATCCAGCTAATGAAAAATTCAAATTTACTATTTTCCTATATTTCTCCAGACATGATAAAGCACAACAATAAATGATGATCTGACTCAGAAAAAAATGGATTTTGTACCAGATAATTGTGGAGCAGGCTGCAGTTCACAGATGCTCAGCAACAGTGGATTTCTTTGAAAAAGAATACACAATATATCCTCCAACAGTAAATGATGAGAAAATGTATGAGCATGTCAAAAAGGTGGCTATTGAGCTAATGGGTCCAACAAATTTCAAAGTGGTTCCACCCATGATGGGTGCTGAGGATTTCTCCTTTTACTCACAAGTTGTTCCGGCCGCTTTCTTCTACATCGGTGTGAGGAACGAAACTTTGGGATCTATTCACACCGGACACTCCCCGTACTTCATGATTGACGAAAACGCCCTCCACGTTGGGGCTGCGACTCATGCCACCATTGCAGAAAGGTACTTGAATGAGCACGGATAGTGAGGATCATAATGGAAATGAGGACAAAAATTATTGGATGAGAGATGAACCTTGTTCTAACTTCTATTAGTAGAACGTGTTAGACAGTTGCTCAGATGATAAAACTTCTGCGAAAATAGCCCGCTCATTGGGCAGGGGAGATGCATAAAAGTTGACCATATTTGTCTACGGGTTCTCCTAATTTTCCCATATTTGGGGATTAAAGGAATGGTGATTGGAAGAGAGTTTCTTCGCAAGTTAAATTGTTAATGGTGATTTTTCACACGTAGATGTAGTCGTGTAGATGGAAATTATCGATCTATATGTTTTACGAGATAAATAAATGTCAACTTTCTAAATTTGACTGACTTGACCTCCAATCATAAGTCATAACAATGATGCACAATGAATCAGCATCGTTTTGTAGTACTAAAACCATAAGCCTGGAAAAACAATCCAAATTTGGAGTCCCTGATTCTGCCTTGGTAAAATAGGGAGGGAATAAGGTTGGGGACACCAATGGCACGAGGAATATGTAAATGCCTTGGGGGTAGTTTTGGAAAATGCCATTGATTTTTTTAGGTTGTAGAGTAGATTAAAGGGTAGGGGTTAGCAGAACTATACCAGAACAGTAGAATTGTTTCTGGTTGGGATCTCAATTCTTAAAAAATCAAAATTTATGGTTCAATTTTGATATTNATCCATGACCAAGATGAAGCTTGGATGAAACTAAGTGGAAGTCCGAATCGGCTGATGTTAAAGAATCAACAGATGAGTTGTGGTTAGAGGTGAAATGACACTCGAACCGAGAGCTAGCTATTTCTCTTTGAAATGCGTTGACGCGCAATAGTTGAATGGAAATCTAGGAGTAAAGTACTCCTTCGGTGCAGACCGCGAGAGCAGTACTAAATCGAGGCAAACTCTAAATACTAGATATGACCTCAAAATTACAGGAGTCGAAGTTGGCAAGTGAGATGAGACGATGGGGGATAAGCTTCATCGTCGAGAGGGAAACCTGCTGAAAATTGGAGACCTTTGATGAGATTCTTGGCGCACCATCTAGGGAGTTACGTCAGTTGTCATGATTCACGCATGAAGGTTCTCAAGCTTCCTTTCGGCTTTAATGGTGTATGAAGTGGATGGCTTCTCTCACCTAACCATACACATAACTCTATTAAGAGATATTTTGTTTACATATTTTGCGGGTTGTTTAGAAATTGTTGATAGTTTCTTAGTCTCTCTCCAATCTAATGAAGACACATGTCTTTATAGAGTATGTTTAAATGTTCATGTGAATGAATGTTAACTGGAACTGTTTTTCACAATTACTCTCTTTAATAAACCCCACATGGTATCATAGCAATGGTGCTTCTAGCCACTGCTTTTCACCTTGCCCACTCTCTAATTTTTTTTCTATTTCTTCGTTCCTCCAAAAGCCGGAAGAAGAAAATAATTTCTCATTTTTCTTTAATCTCTGCCATTTTCCTTTACTTCTCCTTTGGAAAATAAAGTATAGCTACTCCTAGTTATCTCTCAATCTTTCTCTAAACGGCTCATCAAACTTTTGTCCGTGTGATAGGAGCTTCACTTTTGTCTTCATTCTCTGAGTATGAACCAGTGACTTGCTTGAAATTTCCGGCTAACTTGATGCTCGGGTCATGATGTTTGGGTCATTTCCTTCAATGGTATTTGACCAGCAAACTTTCTTATGGGTTCAAATTTGCATCCACAATCATATCGGCATTTCTAGTTCATAAATTTGGTCTTTTAAAGACCGGAGCTGCTGAATTGATATTTGAAGCTTAGTTCAAACCACAGTAGTTGCAGTGTATTAGAGTGGACCAATTTTTGAATTTTTTAAGAATCAGGTTTCGCATATAGACAAGGAAGTGAACCCATTTTGGAATGGCATAGCTACTACATCTTTAATTTGTTACGAGCATGATATCAATTGACTCTTTCATAGGAAAACGTTATTTTAGAAAAAAATTAAAATAATTTATTTTCCTAATTTGAATTAAAAAATATTTTTTTAATTTTAATTAAACTAGTATTTCCTAAGTTATTATTTTCTTTATTTTTGAATTATTATATATATGACTAGTTTTTTATTTCTAATATTTTCTAAGTTGAATTTAGTTATTTTGTAGTCTATTTAAAGACATCAATCTTAAGATGTTAGAATAAATCAATCAATTAATCAAGTTTATTTAATATTATTTTCTATCTTTTCTTTCGTTTGTTTTTCTATGACAGGAAGATGAGTGTTGACTAGTTCTAGGGATAAACTCTCTAACAAAGATTCTAACAATTTTGTATCAGAGTTAAATCCCTGGTCAAACACCAATTCTATTTCTCAGGATTCTACAGAAGAAAAGATAATGACTCTTTCGGATGATGAAAGACTCAATAAACTAGGTAACAGTTTAACCTGTGTGAGGCACAACTGAAGCAGCTTCGAAAGCTGCTACAAGAGGCATTCAATGCGCTAGACTCAACACCATGTCCATCGATTCGAAGGTCCAAAGAGGGAAATGCTCAAAGCCATAGCAGAAGAAACTCGGCCAAAAACCAAGAATGAGGAAACACCGTTTCTCTCCAACATTCATACCCGGGAAAAAGAGGCACCATTTAAAATATTGAAGGCAATAAGCCCATAACCTATGAGAAAGAGGTTCAATCAACAAAAAATAGAAACTCAAAATAAAAAAAATGCAGATGTCCAAAGGTTAAGAAAAGAAAAAAGGAATATGCGAAACTGTGATTTGTGTAGGTTCATGCAACACAGAAAACCACCTTGGCAGATGTTGCGGTCATCTTTGATGAAGGGTTGACAATGGGAGGTGGGTGAATCACCCATGTCACGAGGAAGATCAACGGCATGGGAGCTCCGAGAACATTGGTATCACAAACAAAAAATTTCGAAGATGATTGACCAACAGAAGCTGCTATGGAACTGAAGTCAAAGTGGGTCATCATGCAAGGGAGTCACGATGAAAAAAAAAAGGGGCAGAGGCGACGCCGAAGGAGAAATGATCGCAGAAAAAGAAATAGATGAATCGTTATGTTTCGCTTAGTTGAGCCATTGATCAAAAGAGAATGACCTTTGCTACAATTGTGATAAAACCTATACTTGCGGCCACGTTTGCAAGCGCTTATTCATGTTCTATTGCGATGTGGAGGATGATTCGAATACCGAAGTTGAGGGCGATCCACCCGAGGGTCAGCCAGCCCACCATTTCACTTAATGCTTCACGAGTTTCGCAAAAGAGTTTCACTCCTTTGAGCTTAAGGACAAGCTGTTTTTTGAAGGAGAGAGCAATGTTACGAGGATAATACCAATGACCTCTTTCGTAGAAAAGCATTATTTTAGAAAATTTTTTTAAATAGTTTATCTTTCTAATTTAAATTAGAAAATAATTTATCTTCTTTATTTTAATTAAGCTAGTATTTTCTAACTTGTTTTTTTTTAAATTATTATATATAGAATTAGTTTCTTATTTCTAATATTTCTTAAGTTGAATTTAGTTATTTTGTAGACTATTGAAAGACATCAATTCTAAGATAGTGGAATCAATCGATCAAGTTTATTTAGTATTATTTTTTCTCTTTTCTTTCGTTTGTCTCCATATGACAGAAAAAAGTATGGTTACTCGTTCTAAAGATAAATTCTCTAATGAAGATTCTAACATAATTAATGAGAGATAATTTTGAATTAAGTTGTGTTTGGAAGATGGGAAATGAAAAATGGACTAAACAATTTGTGATGAAGATAAATCATAGTGCATGGTTAGTCGCACTTTAAAGGAGGTGAATTGGACTATTGAAGCGAGCATATATTATCATTTGAGCTTGAAGTTAGATCATTAGAAGTTAGATCATTTAGAAGTATCGACCGAGAATTACTTCGATCTGGGTTTTGGAGAAGATCTACGTTGATCTTCAACAAGGGAGTAATGTTGAGAGATTATTACGGGTGATTTAGTATTATTCTTTATTTAGATGGTAATTTAGGTATAATTATATTACTCTTTCATAAATATAGTCACTTAGGTTGTATTCGACATCATCTTGAATGAAAACCTATCTAGAAAAATTTCTCTTTTCCAAGCAATAGCTCGTTTTTGTTCTAGAACAATTAGCACAAGACTGTGGTATTTAGTTTCTACCTTGTCCTTTTGTTCCTATTTTTACGAGAATGAGTTCGTTTGATACTCGACAGCTTTCTGATGCGGATTATGTTGTCTCTAATACCACTAATCGTTATCGAATGCATATACGATCTCCAAACTCCTCAAATTCAAACTACAAGCCATGAAAAGTACTAGAATTGGACTACACTACTACTTTCTATGAAGATGTAATCCAACAATCTTCCTCTTTATCCCCTCTTATATCCCACCAAAAAATAAACCAATTTTGACACGTCGTCTAACTAACTTTTCCACCCCGGATAAAATATGTTCATATCATGTCCTACTTAAAAATCTTTTCTTCTTCTCCTTATATCACGATCAACAAACAACACATCTCTTCACGTAAACTTTAAAAGGTAAATACAACTTGTCACATACCCATCATATGAAAAATAAAAAAGATAGTGGCTTTGCCGATAATCACAAGGAGATTATATTGTTCATGTTCATGAGACCATTATATTGTTCATGTTCATGAGACCATTTTACCAGAAGTTCAATCTAACAAGAACCATCAACCTATTCCCTAAGACGAAAGCAATAACATCAACAAAAGCTGAGTTGATTAATGAGTTGTAGCATATTAACAATCAATCTTATTGTAACTTGGAATTAATTCCACAAATGTATGGAACTACTTCGAAAGTTATCATAGTACATAAAAAAACACAAACTCGAAGACATGTGGCTTGATGCTAGAGTAATCAAGAACAGAACTAACTCATCATCAGAAAATTCAAGATACATATAATAGGAACGAGAAGAAAAGTGACATTAGTGTACTCTAAAATACTTTACCTTGGAACAAGGAGGGTTTAACCATCTTCCCTAGAACTCCACGTTTCAAACAGAACCTCCTCCAACTCTGCAAAATGGTGTAATTAAGAAAGATATTTACAATGTGATGGAAACGGCTCACGAGAATAAATTGGTATTTCTTCCGTTATTTAGACGCTCAATAATCACTGAGTCACAGTCGAAAGAACTCGGATGTTTTAATACTTGGTAAATCATAACTGTTTGGCACAATCAATTTCCATTTCAAGAATAAAATCTTTTCAACCATAGCCAGTGCTAAAAATCGTGAAAGAGTGCTAGTTTTGAGAACCAATCGAACATAAAAATGAACAAAAAACGCATTATTCCGAAAAATCAATCAAATGGTGGCAGAAACTTGTAAAATACTCCTTTTCACCTGAAATGGCGGCGGATTCAATCGAGTAAAAAGGGTAAAAACGGAGCTTGACTCGAGTGAAAGAGAATATTCAGCAAATTTAAAATGCACCCATTTTCAACGCAGCCGCAAAAGTGAAGGGAAAGGAACAAAACAGTTTTTTGTTCTGAAACTCAAGCTTGCGACAGAGAGAGAAGAAATATGCTTTTATTTATTTATTTATTTATTTATTTATTTAAAATGTAATTTAATNTAAATTAAAATATAATTAATGTATTTTATTTATTAAAATTATTACTAAAATTCAAATGAACAGTACTCAATTACAACATGCAAAGAGTAGAGAAGCCTTTATTGATAGGTTCTAAGATTAAGCAAAAATGGAGTTCTGAGATGAAGACCAACATCTTATTGCTAAGGAAAGGCAGAAGGAAGAAAGGAGGGCCTTAAATTTCCAGCGCGGTGCATCGGGTAGATATTCCGGTTTTTAGAGCTCGTCCTTTGCTTCAAATTCAACCCGATCATCGTTCTTCGCTCGATCGATTTGTTCTTTCTCACCGGTTCCATCTCGATTCGTTTCGATGAATTCTACGATAGCTTCTTTCGTTGTTTCTCCGTTGAATTCTGTCACTTTCCCGGTCGATGATACGAAGTACAAGGTAGGATAGCCGTTGACGGTGAATGTCTCGGTCGGGAAGTCGTTCCTCGTAGCATCCTAAAAAATAGTAAGAGTTAGATATAACTCGAATCTCGATCATTGAGATTCGATCAACTTTCGCTATCGTTTTACGAGCACGATCAGAGTGAAATAAATCTCACAATCTTTGCAACGATGATGTCCGGATCGGTTTCATACGAGATGGCAACTTTCTCGATGACGGGAGCTAGCATTTTGCAGTGTCCGCACCATGGCGCATAGAATTTGAGAAAAACTGCATATATTTTGAGTTTTTAACTCAATTTTTAGCTTTTCTTGTGAATTATAATCCGATTTTAAAACACTCTTGCCCGATTGATAGAGTTCAAAATCATTGTATGCATAAATAAGGTTCGAATTGCACCGACCATTTTTTCCGGAGTTGAAAACTACATCTTGGATGCTGTCGTGAACGACCACTTTCACGGGCTCGTCGTTTTTTACCGGGATACTCTCCGATTTCATGTATGGCAGCACATTTCCAGCCTACATTGGTTCATTTCCATTAAAAATACAGTCTCCAATTCAAATTGCAATTTAAATATCAGGAAATCGGATGAACTTTACCTCAAATTCTTTAAGCCACAGAGCGATCTGATCGGGATCGACGTTCGGTTTCATATATTTTTGTCCGGAATTAGCATGAATGACGAATGCAGGCACTTGATCATCTTTAATTCCAAAGTACTGTCAATAAACAAAGGATAAATCATCGATATAACAAGTATTATGTGGTAAAAGGCCGAAATTGATCGAATGAACCAAACCTGAAGTGCACCTTCGCTCGGGTCGAGATCTCCAATTAGAAAGTTTATGCCTTTTCCTTTATATTGTTCGGCGAGTTTTCGAATATTCGATTCGAATGACCGAGCAAGCTCAGAGCTGAAGTTGTAATACAGCATAGCCTAACCAACCAAAAAGATAAAACATTAATCGAACAAATCGCGTATTTAATCGAGAATTTGATGAACTAATTTCCTTACTTTGTCGTCCTTTTCGTTCTCGAAGAACTTCACAACATATCGGTGTTTGTTCGTGTCGTTATCGTAGACGGTCACAAGCGGCACGTCCGACTCTTCGATGAACTTCTCCATGGCGTCGATATCGAAATCCTGAAAGTTTGTAAAATCTTAGACACCTAAGAACAGAGTAATCACATCATTAATTCTGTAAACTTGTACCTTAAAATCCACAAAAAGTTCATCGAATGGCTTGAACATCCTAATCACAGGACCCGTGACGGATACATCCCCGTACGGGAGTGCATTGGTGTCCGAAGTATGGCCGAATTCGTACTCCGAACGGAGTTTCTCGGCCAGCATCGTGTAGTTTTCGAACTCCTCTCCGGAAAATTGTCGAAAAATCCCAACCTGAAACACACCAAACGACGATTATCGAAAGTAATTAGATGAAAATAACTAAATTTAGCTTACGATTACTATCTTCTCATCTGCACCAATAAGATCAGAAGCATTTTGTGCTGATTTAATTTCAACAGAAGCAGGCCCTCTTAGTTTTTTCAAATCTGAAACAATTGCATCAGCCTCTAAAGAACCCTTATAATCTTGAACGATCTTGCCTCCATTTTTGAAAATCTTGATCGTGGGGAGGCCACTAATTTCAAATTTATTAGCTAGATCACTGTTTGCCTCATCACTGGCGTCGATTTTGGCCAAAATCAATGGAGGGTCGTGATTGATCAAGATAGACGCTGCCTTTTCATACTGTCAAGATGAAAAAAACTGATTAATCTAGTCATCTAGATTTAAAAATAATCGAATATGTGAAGACTGAGGTTGTTTTTTCACCTCTGGTGCAAGATTTTTACAGTGTCCACACCTGGAAGAAAGAAGAAGACGAATATAATGTCAAAATAGAAAAAAACATTTTCTATTCATTAATACAAAATCTATAAAGTTCTTCACGCAAATCACTGAGATCCCTAGAAAATCAGTAATGGGTATGATCGGATTGAAGATGAGGTAGATCTGAGCTTATTTACTGGTTTTTTTTCAAATATGATTTTTTTTTCGAACATGCAGCATGCATGAAATACAATTTGGGGGTATTTTTGTTTCGAAAAATAAAGACGTGCATGAAATCTATGTTCATTCATGTGCAATAATACTCAAAGTTAGAGTGATCAGAGAAGAATAACGGAGGAGAAGAAGTCGAACCAGGGGGCAAAGAACTCCACGGCGATGAAATCGTGCTTGGCGACGGCGTCGGAGAAGTTAGAGTGGTCCAAAGAGAGCACAAACTCCTTCGAATCTGCCGGAGATTCTTGGCCGGAGATGGCCGGAAAAGACGAAGCGAAGACAGAAAAAACAACAAGAAAACAGAAAAACGAAGAGAGAGAAGAAGCCATTGCCGGAGCAAGAAGCTTTTTAGCGAGAGCTTCAGGTGAACGTCGGGGGGGTTTTAAGGCCAAAATTACATGCAAAGAGAGAGAGAGAGAGAGAGAAAGGAATAAACGCTAAAATGTTCAATTTACCGTCGTTTGAACAATATCCACGTGTAGGTCTTTTATTGGTCAACGATTTCAACCTATGCATGCAGGCGAGGAGTCAACAGAGACCGACAGAACGAAGGGATAAATAATAAATATTAGAAATATTAATGAAAATGAGTTCGGTTATAAAAGAGTAAAAGCAGAATTAAAGCTACAGTTAAATTCGTCTTGAAATAATTCTTCCATTTATTACCTCTTCACTAATTTCAGGTCGCATGTGCGTGACATACTAAGTCTAAACATTGTATTATAGAATTATATCCCGACCCGTGCCCCCATCGAGAAATATATCTGTCGAAAACCATAAATATAATAAATAATAAATATATCTGTCGAAAACCAAATAAGACGATAAATAATCATAACATTACTCCCTAATGACATTAAAGCAAAGCAAATATTCATCAACTTCTAGAATTAGACCAACTTACGCACATAAATTCATCGAAATATAATAATCATTTCAACGTTCCGAACCCAAAAAAGTTGTGACTCGTACCTTTGATATCAGTCATCTGGCCATAGAATTTCATGTTTGAGAATCTAAAAAATTCATCAACAAGTGGTTTAGATTATTTCACAAACAAGAAATAACAGAAGACTTCTCATATTGCATTCGACAATATGCGTCTTAAAAATGAATAATTATAAACGTAAAACACGGTTATCGTCGCTGCAAGATCGACTATATGAGATGAAATTGAATTTCCACGCAAGATTTTGAAAAATTTTCACGTTAGTTTCCAAGAAGAGATGTCAAAAGAGCCAAAACAGCAATGGCAATCATGATATTAAGAAAATAGTTAGACTGTAATGGCTTATCTGGACTTCCACCAACGGCTTCATACTCTGCCCTAATCTTCTGCTTCATAGTATCAGATAGCTCCCTCTGCAGTTCAAATGGATCAGACTTTTCAGTTTTATTTCTTCATCCTCTTCTTCAAATTTCCCAATTAATTATACTTTAATCGACTGTCTTCAAAATTAGCATCGATTTGTGCTTTAAAAAATAAAAACACCTGATTTATTTTTGAATAATGCTAAGTTTATTCTCTTATCATACATGTACACGCAAATGTGTCGAGCTACGACTAATCTAATTAAAAGATGTTCAATGTACTATAACTATTTATTATATTTATTAGACCAATCAAGGCTCGACATGTCAGTGTGTACAATAAAAAAACATGATAAAAAGATAAAACTAGCATTATCCTTGTTTTTATTCACGCATCACTAGAAAAACAGAGGAGAAAAATATATATTTTCATATAATTTTTGCCTATTGATTCGTGTCATAGTTCATGCATACGAATGCTGATATTATACGATAGCTTTCCATTTTCTCTCACCTTTCCAGTGGAGTATTTGGCTGCCACGAATTTCTCTCCAACAGGTTTTGAAGGCCCGTCGTCAATAATGACACCCTGCTCACAATTTGAATAAGAAAGTATTTAGCATACTATTTCCTGAGAGATAAATGGGTCAGCTTCTGATTTGTGTTTATAGCAAAGCATGAAAATTTATAAGATAGTCTACTCATGTGAACCAAAAGAGAAAAAAAAGGTTACATTTTTTGTGTTAAAGCTAAGTACCCTTAATTATTTGAGAATTGTAGCCCCAGGGGATACTTTCTTTCTTTGATTTAACTAATCTGTAATAATAAATAAATAAAAAGGATTGACCCGTGTCTCAAATTCTTGTGTCGAAAGCATTAAATAGTTGTCGAGATCAAACCTCGGGAGGATCGAATTTGGCTCCAAGGTTGCTGAGTTTGGCATGGGCCTCAGCGTAATCTTTGAAGAAAGCTTCTTGATCTTCAGCATACTTCTCAGCATAAACCTAAAAATAATGTCGTGGAGATAAAGGAATAAGATGCAATTTTCACTCTAATTTGAATATCAAACCCCTGAATATGTTTTACCTTGAACGATGGATCTTCAAAAAGAGCAGCATCTGTGGGTAATACGAGCAAGTCTTCATCTTTCTTTTCTTTGACATCCTGCAGTTAGCCATCACATTCAGCAAAAGAATTTTCAAAGTAAAATAAAAAATGCAGAAATATCTATCACGAACAATAAAAAGCCATTACTATAACTACATTGCAAATCCTTTCAAACTTGAAAAGAAGGAAAGATGACATTCAAAACATTTCTCGTTCAAATGTTCATAGTATAGCAGTACAGTTTACTCTATTTTATGATTAAATATCAAACCTTAAAATAAGAATTATCAAACTTCAACCATCTCACTGTCCAGGATTGTCCTCCTGGTGCTCCTGGTCCATCTTTCTGTCATGAAATAAGCACAAAGCTTAAAGTTACATCCACTCCGGAAGGAGAAAAAAACTTCATTCTTCATCAGAAACAGAATAATTAAGATTTTACAGGCATTCAGACAAAAAATTATGTCATGCAAGCTCCTTAACTCCTACAAATAAGGTTCCTTTTATATGTCTATGTCTTAGCTGGGATAATTATCCTGACATTCATTACCGTGATTATCACAAATTCCCCATTTCGATTACAGACACTTGACAGATTTTCCAATTTTAGCCTCAGAATGGTTCATAACAATATACCGTATATTTGGT
The DNA here is from genome assembly GCA_003255005.1 of Begonia fuchsioides. NCBI lineage: Eukaryota > Viridiplantae > Streptophyta > Magnoliopsida > Cucurbitales > Begoniaceae > Begonia > Begonia fuchsioides. Next base: position 32,940 of record QAOC01047410.1, read on the forward strand.
CTCTGGTTTGCCCCAACCACTCCGTTCAGGTCTTGCTCGTCCTAATGTATGCGCACCTGACAATGCAACAATTTCCTGGGATTCGTTCCCTTTATATTAAATTGAAAAGCAGAGTAAAATAAAAATTACCCTAACGATTAATTTATCAAAAATTTAATGTACCTTATCATCAAAGCCCATTCTATTGAAAACTTTACGAAGATGTTCAGCAGGTGACGGAGGACCGGCATCTGCACAAAGTTATCGGTTCATATATCAAAGCATAGACATAGTTGACTGACTGCTACTGCTGGTTGATTTGAAAGTTTCCAGAAATATAATCCTTAATATGAAAATTGTAAAACGGCGTTCGAAATCGAACTTTGCACACAAGGAAGATGTGGTAGTTTAGGAAGTAAAACAGGTGAGGTCGCATGATTGTTGGGAGGGAACTGTGTGAAGTGAGAATTATTATTGCTGTTGATTAATTTTGATGAATGATCTCTTACCTTAGTTATTAGTTCTTATGGTTTTCCAAATCTGGTATAGTAGCTAAGACTTGTGGTTAAATTTAGGGTTCTCGTCATCGATTTCAACGTTTAATTTCTGTGATGGATATCAAAGTTCATCAATAATAGTTTATTATTAAATAAACTAACCAGGAAGCCTCCCTTCTTCTGGGGATTGCTCTGGTCCGGAGGTATCCACTCGACCATATTTCATTGGAATTTTTGGTCCCCCAGCATCCTAAAGAATTACTAGAGATATTAAATAGAACATTCAATAAATGAATAGTTTCCATCAACTCAACTCCATTCAAAGAGTAAGTGTAACCTCAATTGCTGAAACACTGGCCAACTGAAACAGATCTGCATATGTCAGAGAAGGATACTTCTCTTTGATTGGCTCAATAAGCTTCACTGCATTCACGAGACCTGAAATACCAGTATATCAGAAACTGTATAACAGAACATAGACTACAACATTTCCAAATATTACCAGCATTGGCAGCATGTTTCAGCTCCACATCAAATCTTAGACTTCCATTAGCTCCACCTCTCTGCGGCCACTCCTCTATTTCTTTGCTATAGGTACCAGAATCATGCCAAGCAAGGCGAACCTAAAAAGTAATTCGATCAGAAGTTAGCCATGATTTGTTCATTCAACTTTCACTTCAATAAAGGCTAACTACAGATATATGGAGAGAATATGAGATTCTTCCCAAAGGTGTGAGAGAATGAGGAAAAGTAGTCATAAACTTTGAAGGAAATCATTTCTAGTAACAAGGTTTCCTGGAACTTTTGTTCGATATATTCCTGAAATTACTTTTTTTAAAGACATAATGAATGCGAAGAGAATGAAACCAATTTTTCACCCAACTTTTTTTTTTATACAACCAATCCAATTTAATAAAAAATAAACAATATTGCCAGAAGAAGGAAAGATTCTCTCGTACAATTTCAATGCATAATATTTCAACGAAAATACATTTTATTTCGTAAGAAGAATTAAATAACTAACTTCTACGTCTGGAAACCTCTGCAGAGGACAGAAAACTCGCAAGAACACTAAAATAATGTGTAAAAGTAACCAATATTCTCTTCAAACAAACTACATTATCAAATTCAGCTCCAGAAACCATTAATAATCATCGACGGATGAAGAATAAGAGGAATTTCAAATAAATTATCATCAGCTTGAACAGTATAACTTTAATACCAAAACAGGATGACAAAACTTCGTTCTGAGAAGGTCTTTGATATCTTCGCGAGCACTCTTCAGTTGCTCAGCGTACAAGGCCAAGCATTTCGGAGAAGAAACTGAGTTGATTCCTCTTCTTTCAACAAACGAATTCAACCTCCTCTGAAATCGTCAAAGCCAGCAGCAATTCAGCACACTGAAAGAGACAGCAATCACAACAAAACAGAACCGAGAGCGAACCTGGCCAATAAACAAGCGAGAAACGCGAGGCGAAGATCTCAGATAACTGAAATCAGTCGACGAGGAACGAGCGAATGACGGAGGCAAAAAGGAAGGGGAAAATGAAGAGAGTGAGACCGTAGAAGCTTTCGAAGATAAGGAAATGAAGCGAGAGGAGGGGGAAGCAGCGCCGGCTCCGGAAGTGAAAGCATAGGCCATTGATTTGGCAGAAGATGAAGACTGCGATGGCGGCAAGCGGGTAGAGAGAGAGAGAGAGAGTTAGAAAGGCACTGCCATTTGTGGCTTCGCTGTATTTTTCTCCTTATGTTTTGGATCAACTAACCCCACGCGCTCGATCTTTAGCAGGAAGCCTGATTGGTAACTGAATCGAACTATATCCTGTTATATTTATTCGGATAAGTGTAATGTGAATTTATTTTTTATTGTAAAGATTTAAAATAATTATTTATATTTTAATGTACTAATTATAATTAATTAATAAATAGATTTTTGAAATCTCGCATGTATAATAACATATATATTTTAAAAAAATTAACATTACTTTATTTTTTCTATTCTAATGCAGTAAAAAAAAGAATTTTACCCTTACTCTTTTTTCATACATATTGACATATCACCATTTAATTAAATCAATTAAAATATATTTAATAAATAAAATTAAAACATTTATTTATATAAACATTTAATAAATAAATTTTTGAGATCTCATATATATAATAAAAATAATAAATCTAACATGACTTTATTTTTTCTCATTCTAATGCAATAAAAAAGAGTAATTATACCATTACACTTTTATCATATTTTTTTGCTAGATTTTTTGACGTATCGCAACCTAATTAAGTAAATTCAAATACATTTAATGATAAATCTAATCACGCAAGGACACGTAAATAAATATGTAAAATAATAAACCTAGACTAACTCTAAAAAAATATAAAATTAACAAATTAATACATAAATTGCACTTATAATTATTTCACACAAAATTTCTAATATGTAAATAAACCAAAGTTGGATGGCTATTTTGTTTTCTAAATCAATTTGCATCAATTTGTTGTTAAAACCCGATTTGAGTTCAATTTATCGATTAGTAGGAGGAAAAGGCAAAAACCAAATTAATAACACAGCATTGACAATATAATTCTTTTCTTTATTTATTAAATAAAAAGTAATGCAATTTAAAAATATTATACCAATATTGGTCTAACCAAACAAAACCAAACCAAAAATCTCAATTAAGTTCCAACAAATAATAATTTGCTAAGCATAATAATCAATTAATTTTATTAATCGAGTCTTGATCACAAAAACCTCTAGTTGATTGGAATTAATCTGATCAGAACTACGCATATATCAAATTTAAACATTTTCAATAAGTATACGAAGCTTGACCACAATAGAACATAGAACTTAAATGGAAAAAGAACGGGTTGTTCGTTTAGAACTAAAAAAATTATAAAACTACCGAAAAAATTATGGCAAGTTATTAAAAGTTATAAAAACTGCAGACACTTCTAAAATTCAAAATTTCAAGATAGCAAACTTAATGGTTAGCTAAGCTTGAGAGAACAAAGCCAAATAAAAATGGTCCCAAAAAGTGGGATATTTCGATCCCTTCGACACCATAATTATGCACACATATTTACGAAAGACAAAGTTCTAATGCAACGAAAGAAATGACAAAGAGAACTTATCTTTCCCCGCCCACGTTACATCTAGCTTTGTGAATTTCCGTGGCAAAAGAGATCGAGTCTTCGAAAACATTGCTCAAACAAATGACCAAAGAACAGCCAGACATCATTTGAGTTCCAATCTGTCTGTTCTGCATGGTCTCAATATCCTGAAATATTTTCAATACCCCATCACCAAAAATTCAAATGACAGAAAATTGCAACAGATAATGACGTCATACATGGCTGTTTTGGTATAATTATTAGGGTTAAAATCAACGCGAACCTCAAGTTTTTGGCCAATAGGCCTTACAAACCCAAAGTTTTGAAAAAAAGACAAACTAAACCCGCATGACCGACGGCCATCCTTGCCAGAAATTTTAAATTTATTTTTTTAGGCAAATATGATCAAAATTTTAAATTTATTTGCACTTTGGTGTAGTTAAATACTATGCTAATAGAAATTAAAAAACACTCTTGCACAAGATTATACGAATAAGTAAGAATTAGGATAAAGGATTAAGTGTTACTATTTGAACTTCTGATAGGAAGGGTAAGCCACATTTAGATAATCTATGACAAAGATCACAATCTATCGCATAACAGTTCAGAACAAACCCTGGAACAAGTAAGATCTTCTGGAGCAGCTAGACAGGGATTAAACTCTACAAGCTACAGAAGCTAGCTGATCAGCACACTGCAGAAAAGAAAAGTAATTTCAAAAGCATAATATTATGAACTGAAAGTAATTTAATCGTTTCATAGCTATAGCTAATACTAAAATAAGTTTGATGAGTCGCCTACTACTTGGCAGGCATGGAGAATCTTGTCTGACTAACATAACCATGTTGCCTTAGTATAAAAGAGTTTTAGTGATGTAATCCAATGATCACCGATTCAAGTCAATTTTAAAAAGATCTTATCCGGCAAGGTAAAAGTAAATTCAAATTGAAGGTCTAATCCGGAAAAATCTGATCAAAATTGGTTCAAACTGAGTTGTAGATTGTTTTGACATTATTTTTATGTTTATCTTGACAATCATAAGTAGGGGTGGGCGGATCGGGCAAAGGTAATCAGTGAGTTTTTTTTTGTTTTGATCCGATGTTCGGATTGATTATCGGATCGGATTGGGAGCGATCCGATCCGATCCGATAGTCAATCCGAACGTTTAAAACTTTAAACTTAACGAAATTCTCGATCCCCCGAGTCCCCGACCCCCAAGTTCCGAAGAAATCCCGAGTCCCCGACGCCGAAACCCTAACCCCGCGGCCGCGACTGACGAAGCCAGCCCCCGACGGAACTGAACCCCTGCGAGTCTGCGACTAGTGCGACGAATCCTCGATCCCGGCGACTAACCCGACGAATCCTCGATCCCGCCGAAACCCTTAACTCGATCCCGGTGGGTGTTTTTCTTTGAATTTGATCCTTTTTTCTTTCTATCTATCAATTGTTTATTGGATGACTGGTGTTGTGAGCTTGAAGCTGTTCTAATAAGTAAAATTTCTTCTGGTTTAATTTCCGATTTCGATTCTGCTCGGGTTGAATCTCATATGCTGATTGTCCCTAATCTGCTCGTGTTGAATCCCATATTCAGATTGTCCCTAATCTGATCGGGTTGAATCACATATTCTGCTCGGGTTCCCTAATCTAGTTGCTAGTTACTAGTTTGTCTGAATTTTTTTGCTGAAATTTTATTGAGGTTAGCTTATGAATTTCATTTTCTTACTTTGATTGAGGTTGTGATTTTTATAATTATTTCTCTTGAATTTGGTTTGGTTGTTTAATTGTAGAATGGAAAGTACAACGTCTGCAAATATCGACACAACGATAGAATCAACATCTACAATCCCTACGACAACAACTATGAATCCTACCGAACCTGCCCCAAATCCAAAAAAAAGAGCGCTGAGGGCTGCATGTTGGGATCATTTCACATTGGTTGAAGGATGTGATCCGGAAGATCCGAGAGCTAGCTGCAACCACTGTGGCAAAAAGTATGCATGTCATACGAAGAAGGCTGGTAGTTCGAATATGACAAAGCATCTGAAGAGTTGCTCAAAGTATATGTTGGCCACAAATCAATTACAGAAGAAGTTGCCTTATACTACGCTCAAAGGGGAAGCAAATTCGTCTTCTGTATCATCCTTTACGCAGGCAGAAGCGCGTGAAGTACTTGCCAGCATGATCATAACAGATGAACTACCGATCAGAATGGTAGAAAATGAAGGATTCAGAAAGTGGTGTGCATATCTCCGACCCGAGTTTGTCCTACCTTCGCGCAGGTCAGTGTCAAGGGATATCGAGGTCATTTACAAGAAGAAAAAAAATCAGTTGAAGGATTGTTTTGGATTGTTTCGGGCATTGTTTGAATTGTTCATATTCAATGATTGTTTCGAATTGTTTGCATTGTTCATTGTTTCGGATTGTTTGTTTGAGATTGTTTGATTTAGATTATTATTGTTTTGGAATTCTGGATGTTTTGGATTGGATTAATTTCAAAACAGGGAAGAACATTTTGTCGGATTGACCAATCCGATCCGATAACTCATACCAGTAATCGGATCGTGATATTGTCACGATCCGATCAGATCAAATTTGGTGATTCGATCATTGTCGGATCGGATTGGATCGGCATCAATCCGATCCGCCGCCCAGGCCTAATCATAAGAACATATTTTTATGTTTAAGAGTTATTTTTGTTTATTTTTGTAATTGCTTAATTCTATAAATTTAGTTTTTTTGTTTGGCCTATTTAATGGTACAAGACTATTCTTTCAGAAGACTTTGATGAATTAAAACCATTGATTTTTTTTAGAGTATCTCTTTTGTTCATTGCGAAGAACATTGATATTCTTCAAGTTACACTTAAAGAATCTTGCTTGATAACTTTAGTTCTTATCAACATATTTAATCTAGGTGAAACTCATGTTTGATAACTATGGTTTCATCTAATTCGTTAATTGAGGTCTAGTTCTTATTTGTTCTCGAATAAAAAGTGATTCTGTGAATTTTGCGAGATTATTGGATTTTGGATTCTCGAAAATCCGAGGTTTGCATCACTTAAGATTCTTTTTCAGGGCAGATAAAATATTCTAACACAATATTTGAAATAGAGCCAAAGAAACATTACCTTCGCCTGGCAAATTTTCGTTAGAGCCTCAACGTGAAGGTTTTGGAGGTCTTCAAGAGCCGCAACATTCAAATCAGAAATTTCTTCACCCTGTTGTCGATATTATGACCCGTTAAATTTGAAACTAAACTTGAAAATTTTCAGATTTAATGAGGTACTGCATAATTCAGAAACAGAAATTCCACGAGCAGGGTTCAGTAAAAATGGTTTAATCGTGGGTGTTGATTTATATGCATGAATTCACAGATTAAATGATCATGAATTGCTATTATCAAATTATGTAAGCTTCAATTATAATTAAGCGTATGATATTATCTCGAAGTTCCCAACAGTTTAAATACATACCTTCAATCTGGAAACAAGGCTCTCTAATTCTTTACATCGCATCCTTTCTTTCTCATAGCATGCTTTCAAATCTTCTAATTCTCCTATCTTAACCAGGTTTCCATGTTCTCCGTTTTTCATCTTATCTGACGATAAATGTCTTTCTACAGCTGGTATATCCTCTGTATTGATCCCAGATTTTCTCATTTTTGCAACCATAGCCCACATATTTGCCAGTTCATTCTCCAGATCTTCTTCATGTTGTTTTGCTTCATTAAGTTTTCTTAGTAGTTCAGATTCCGTTTGCTCTCTCTCAGACAATGCCTTTTCAAAGGCAGCTTCTCTTTGGTATCTGACATTAAGTTCTTTCTGCAGCTCCCCAATATATGCTCCATTTTCTGAGGCTCTATCTAATCTAGGGCCGTTATTGATACTTCTCTTCGTATCTGATAGAGTAGACCTTTGACTGTTCAATCTTCCATGAACACCATGAGTAGATGCCAGGTCACTAGTAAGCTTCGCATTTGCATAAGAAAGCTTGGTTACTTCTTTAGCCAAATTTCGAAGTTCAACTGCTGCAGCTGCAGCCAACTCTTTTGCATATGAAGCTTCTTCAGCAAGCTTACTACTCTGAACCTCAAGCCCATCCCTTTCTTCAATTAGCGTCACTTTCTCTTGCCTCAAATTCTCTATCTCTGCGGCCTAAGCAACACGTAAATGTAATAATTCAATAACATTATCAACGGATATATGAAATAGGTACATTCTATTTGTCTATCTGCTAAAAGGACATGAACAGTGATGTAGTACACGAATCCATAGTAATTACTAATTGGTATTTCATTTTTTTCTAAGATTAGTGTTTCTTATACACCTAGAATTAGTATTCGTTATTTAATAATTAATATTTCTAATTCTTCAAGAACTAGTAGTTCTTATTTGCCTAGAATTAGTATTTCAAACTTTGTCTATTTAGCCACACGACTTTACAACTCAATTATTATTAATTATCAGATTCTTTAGAGAAGATTTCTCTATTTTTCTTCTTTTCTCTCTTTTCAGAGTGGATTCTCTTTTCTAATTTCTTTGTTTCATTATCCAAACAAGACTTCCGCTGCACTAAATAGATTGAGAAACAACCTGCATCAGAACTTGGGAATGCAATACGTTTTCATCCTTTCTCTCTTTTGAATCTTCTTGCAGAATTACTCTATTGAAGCTCATGACGCTAGTTGGAGTGGCTATATCAACATCACAAAAACCAACTTGATCCCCCTCTCCTTTCTCCATATCTAATGATTTTTCAGAACAAATCTTCATCTGGAAAACATCAATATCAGCTGCTCTTTGTGAATTACTGGAACATTTTTCTGACAATGAATTGAGTTGTTGCCTTTGAAGAAGAATGGCATTTTGCAACTCAACATTTTCTGCTATCTATTTGAAATAGAATAAGTTATTGAAAAATTAAGGGTCTATGAAGACAAATCTTGCAGCAATATTAAACTACCTTAGTCTGCAGTTGCTCTTGAAGTATCCTATTGTCTGCTGCTTTAATCTTAAAAGAGCCATAACAAATAAGAGCAGTCAGTCATTCTTTTTTGCAAAGATTCAAAGATTCTTCAGAGAAAAAACGGAAGATTATAACTGACCTCAAGCTCAAAAGTCTTTTCATTAAGTTGAATGGTTAATTTTGATAAAGCCTACATTCCAGTAAAAACAATTAGGAAGTCAGAAGAATTGAGTTCTCCATTTCAGGCCTTGTTCTTGATCATAAGGATGATTTTTTTTTTATTACATTCACATTCAGCCATTTCAGAATCCAAAAATTCCAGTTGTATGACATTTAAAGTTGATATTGACGACTTTGCTCAGGTATAATTTGGATATCAACTCGATACTTTTTAAAATGAAATATCAACTCGATGGTATGTCTGATTATAAGCATTTCATCAAATCAAAGATTCACAAAAAGAAACTAGAAGAAAGAAAACATGAACATCCTGAAACTTTCTTTCTAACAATATTATTTAGAATTAAATATCAATTAAACACATGAATGAAAAAAAATAACATATCCCCTCACTAAGTGACACTGTTCAGGTTATGGATACTGAATGCCAAGGAATTTCAATATTTCCTCAGGTATGGTCTATTTTATTAATGAGCAGTAAACATCTTTATTTGGTGCCTGCAATTATGGCAAAGCTAAGCATCATACCTGGAACAGTTCACCTCCATTTGGGATGTGTGGAGACATTTCCACTGATTTAATCATTCGTTTCTCCAGAACTTGCATTTGATGCTTCTTTTCAGTAATTTCGTCCTTTAACTTTTGCATGCTCTCCTATAAATAATGATTTTCATGATCCGCTTCTACANAATAATGACTTTCATGATCCGCTTCTACATAAAAAAATATCCTTAAGAGCAACTCACACCTTAATTTGTGAATCGTCAGGGTTTTTAGCTGCTTGTTTAGACAATCTTTTTAGAGAACTGGTAGACAAGGCAATCTCCCCAGCTAACATTTTGAGTTGTTCACGAAGAAGATCCATCTGATCAATAATGGTGGTCCCAGTCTGCAAATAATGATAACTAATAGGTACAGTTTGGTTTTTAGGGGGCAAGGAACAAACATTTCATAGAAATTGAGAACCTTCCACAAATTTACACTGCTAATTATGTTTATGTATTCATATAAATGTGAAGCAAATTAATTCTTTTTTCCTTTTTAGTATCTTTCATTTGTAACATAGATTTGTAAGATTGGAGATTTCTCACAGAAGGCATGCGGCGGTTTCCAGTATTTGTACAAAATAAGTCACCAGCTTGCGTTTGTTCTTGATATGAACTAGTAAAAGTATCATCTGCTCCTGCGCTGACTGATTTTCTATTTTCATTCAAAATCAATCTATTTTGTGAAGCTTTCATGCCACTTGCTGGTGACTCACAACCAGAGCTATCACTACCAGGAGTTGATGGCGATCCTAAAAGATTTTCAGGTTTCTGTGCAAGATATCACAGCCTTTGTCAAGTCTTAAAGTGTACAAGATCAATGGTGCAAATTATTTAGGAAAATGACCAAACGTAACAAAAATTAAATAAAAAATTGATCAAGGAACATGGGAATTTATTCATATTTAAAGTTTGAGTGGGAAAATAAAACACAATTACTTTACATCATATAAGACCAAAATGAGAACAAAAGTTTGAATATCAAATTAATGAGCACATAATAGCACATGCTAAAACAAAAACAATTGATTGTTATTTCCTATTCATTGTCGATGAATTAGAAAATACTCTTGGTTTATTATATAGCACACAAAAGAGTAAGTCCACGTCTTTTAAACCAGAATATCATCATCTATTCAGATAAAATCACAGATGAATACAAAGGGAAAACTTACTCGCAGTTTAAACCAGCCAAGCATTCCACGTCTTTTGTTTCGTTTACTATCCCATGCAAATTCATCAAAATTTGCAGCATCATCTGTTCCTTCCAATGAAAGTTCAGAAGCAAAGCTTCCAGCATCATCATCATTCATGTAGTCACGTTTTTTATCAGGTAGATATGCTAGCTGCACAAACAGTAATATCAAAAGTAAACAAGAACTATGCCAGAGTGCTGACGAATACAGTATCTTTATACGTATCATTAATAGAAATGAAGATAATCTTTCCTATAAAAAGGGTATTTTTCCTAAAAACTAAATTCAGATGCAACATTTCCAACCTCATCTTCCCCAAAGGAATGTCTTCGCCTAGGAACTGGCCGTTCTGCAACATCTGATGGCATCGTATTTTTTGTGGATACTAATATTAGTTTAGTCAATCTTTGTATTCTTCCCATTAATGCCGCTTTGGCCTGTTCCTCCTCTTCCAACCTTGTTTGCAGTTTCATTTGATCTGCTTCCAACTTTGACAACAGAAAAAACATTTAGGAGAACACAGATGACATTAACAGGACTTCAAAATGAATTCTTGCAAAAGATCGGGACATATTTTATAATGTGTTACTAGTATTTATAACTATAGGACAGAAAAAAAAATTAAATGGAATCAGGTAACAAGCTGCTTCCACTCCAAAAGCAGGGATCAAAGCAACTCAACATAACGAAAGGAAAAGTTTAAATACTACAATCTAGAGTCATTAAGAAACATTATAGATGATTAAATTAAGATTCAACCAGAGACTAGAGAAATTTAATAATACTCTTGCTTTGTGATAAGCTTCAACCTTCATATTAAAGAGCATTGTTAAGCTTGGTGAAACATGGCTCAGCTGATTCTTGAAATATTTTAAGGTCTATAATGAACGTTCTTCGCTTCTTTTCGTGAGTTGAACAAACCTGAAGCTTTAGATTAACTAGATCTTCTTGAGTTGAAGCAACAACATTAGGAGTTAGCATCATCCCCTGTTTTAGTTGCTGAAGCTCCTTCTTCAAACTGGAAATTTCCTTTTGATATTTTTTAATGAGAGATTTCTCATCTATAATCTGAAATGATAATAATGAATACTGTAATTAGTATGATCTACAAACAATTTGAGCAGCCAAATTGTAATGAAAGTAGCTAACATTTCACATTAAATAAAAAGCATAGTCAACACTCTTTTCTCAAAAGAAACTCATATTTTAACTAGTTCAGCAAGAAACAAGAATGGAGGATAAGAAAGCACCTTATTTTGAGATGCCTTAATTTCTACACGTTTGCTGCGATGTGCAAACTTCAGTGTGTTATGTGTCTCCTCACTGTTGCTAGAGGCTGGAGTCACAGTGCATATGAGCTACAGCAGCACAATCATTAGTTAACGTTAATCACTGACTATTACTGTTCAAAACAGTGAGTAACTTTTTAAGTAATAATATAACGTACAGAAACCCTTCCATGCCCACTAAGGGATGACTGCAACAGGCGAGTAAGTTTTGAGTCTCGATAGGGGACATGTGTAGCTTTTTCATCTGTTAGTTTAGAAATCACCTGCAATTGGATAATCATTAGATAACAGACAACCAGGAATACTTTTTATCAGAATACAATTAATTGATTATGATTGCTACAAAGAAGTGTCCAAGCTGTCTAGCTCATGAATAAGTATGATTGTCAAGCCTAAAACAAAATACTTAGATGACAAAATTAATAGCTCTGCTTAGTTCCATTGAAGATCAAGCAAATGAGATGATATCAGTCTATCAAGCTTATTTCTCAATAAAGTAAAGCTTCACTTACATCTTTTATAGATGTGTCCATCATTATTCCAGAATTTAGTTAAGAATGATGGGTATGGCTGGTCTAACATCGGCATTGTGAGTTTTCTTAATAGCGATTTAGTTCAAAATAAAGGTAAGACGTAGACTGGGACCTTGAGAAATATTTGAATTATTTGGCTTTATCATCCCTCCATACTCTGAGGATAAACGCCAAATAATGACTTTTTAGGATAAGATCAAATGTAACTAGCAATTGGAGGAAAATTTTTGCACATTTACCTGTAACTTATTTTAAAAGAAAATAATCATCTTACCGTGCCCAGAGTCAGTAAGCTTTTATTGATATATGAACCTTCCTTTCTCCTTAATCCAGTTGTTTCTGTTTTAGAACTTTCAGATCCCGCTAGATCAATTAAGTGCTGAAAAACATGTAAATTCAATAAGCTTGGAATCTACCTGCATTAAAAAAATAAGGAAAAACCAAATTGTACTAAAAAGTAAAATTATAAAAATAGGTATTGTCTTACCAACTGAGAGAAGGATACATCTTCTTCACCATGATGCCCCCCACAAGGACTGCTTTCAATACTCTGATAAATTTTAGAAGAGAGCATGATTAAATTCAAATCTAGAGATTCATAATAAGAATAATCATGGAGAACAAGATAAAATTTCATCTTTCCAACATCAAGGGTCAAAAAAGTCAGTCGATTGTGAAATGAACAGATTAGTTAACTAAATGAAAAAAAGGTAATCAATTTCTTAATTTTACATTATAGTTGCTTCAAAAAAATTAAATATGATACAAGCTGAACATAGTTACCATGGTGAATATTGTGTGACTTCGACTGCTAAGCAGGTTGAAATTATTAGAACCAACATGCCTATGCTCTGCAACCATGAAGGAAAAAGACAATATAATATTTAAAAACATCACACCTCTGAAATTGCAAAGTTTATAATAAAACATAAAATCCTTCCTAAGTGTATGTATGAAAAGAACCCACACAAAGGAACCCCACCATTAGTGCAGCAAATTAAGATGTTGAAGACACAAGAATCAATACCTTCTCCTGACGCTATCAATGAAAGAGCATGAGCTGGGGACAAAACAACTTCTTCTTTGATACCTTCTACATATGTTCCCTACAAAAAGAAACCACTTAATTCAAATTTACATATTGTAAGTTCTTTGAAGAATAAAAAGACTAACACAAAAATATTGAACAGGTAGACTAAAAGAAAACTTAATATTATATGGCGACACAAGTACAAGGTTATACAGCTAGCATCGACATACTCCCTAAAACAAACAGGAGGAATGTTTTGGAAGTCTTCTTCCCATTAACGAGTGGCATTTTAATGGCTCTATCAGTTGGAAATAAATTTGTAACTTATTTTTTAGACCTAAGTTGAGGCATATTAACTAGAAAGATTACACGTTAATTTTCTTCATGCACTCATGTAGTAAGGTAGGGTAGTTGGCCAATAATCTCCTAAATTCCAGACTGCCTGGTAGTAAAGTAGTAGTAGCCTGCTAAGCTGTAATGTTATTTCTATAGGAATGAATATAGTAATGTTTTTTTATGAAACCAGAAATCGAATAAATTGAATCTTAAAGAGAATATAATCATCAGTCACCAACACAAGATTTTTTCAAATTATGAAATTAATATTTCCTATAGGGAAGAGAGAAGTACAACATGAGCACCTGTATATCCTCTCGAACTCTAAGATTTTGTCCAGTTGGATTCAGCAGATCATTTATGACCTGAAAGATAAAAAAAAACTTGAAGGTTTGAGGACTTTAAAATATGAAACAAACTTGTTGTATTTGGTTTTGTATTATTACTACACATGACGAGCAGCTCTTCTCAAAAAGTTTTTAGATAAATAATACAGTCAATAGGACTTGTTTTGAAAAAGGACAGCATAAAACACAAATAATATAAACAAATCTATTGTAATTGTATACAAAATCATCCCAAGAAATCATAAATTGCCAAGTTCAGTATATGAAGCCCAAAGTTTCATTTGTATCTATGTCAATTTGTTATGCAGTTAACCCTCAAAATCAAAGGTCAAGTTTGAGTAGTATATAGCATTAAGTTAGAAAAGATCCTCAAGAATTCATACTCTGCCATCATATAGTGAAGCATTCATACTGGAGTCAGGTATGAGCATAATGTCCTTTTCAATTAATTGCATGCATAGCTTAGCTGTCATGAGACTTGAGGAATGTGAAAGTTTCAATAAAACAGCTTCAATGGGATTCTAGATACATACACTGCATCTTTTCTTTAGATACTCTCTAAGCAGTAAAACATATTCATTAAATATAATAAGAGAACTTCAAGAGTTTGGAAGTTTAAACCAGTTATTAAATAAATTACCTCATTATATATCTCAAGATATGAAACGCGGAGAAGAAATTCACGCCCTGGAGTCTGAACATAATAAAATACGTTATCAATCAATTAAGGATACAAAGTTTAAAAGTACCCAACTCATTACCTCTTGTATGATTGCAAACACATCCTTAACAGCCAGAGGAATTATTCCAGGTGACTTTTGCTCCCCCTAAAAGAAGAAGTTGAATATTTAAAATTCCGCTTTATTCCTCAAAACATTCAGATAGATATCTTTCCATGTAAAAATAGCATGAACTTTTAAGGAAAAACCATGAAGATTGAAAGAATGTACATAGGAAATGCACATAGACTTTTTTTAGGGAAAACAATGAAGAGGTCGAAAACATATTTTGAAATATTATGAGATTAAAGAACTTCCAAGGAAAAAGTTGAACTGTTTGATTAAAAATTATCCAATTACAACGAGCTTACATGCATTGTATGTGTCTTTCCACTACTAGTAACACCATAGGCAAACACTGTACCTGCAAAGTGTTAGACAAATATCAAGCAATTTAATTTATGAATTAAGATCAAAATAAATTTTCAAATCACCACAGGTAAAAGGTACATAACAGTGACTAAGAAACCTCAGAGTAAAACAAAATCACTGGTAACTAAGAATTTAACTTGATTATTTTAGAACTATGACTTTCCATTAGCTGATGAGAAATGGCTAATGAAAGAAAAGAAAATCTTGAAATTACATGATCATTATTCATGTATAAAACAACATCATAAACATAGAATAGAATGCACCACCGTCCAACAGAATAGAATGCTCACCATTAATTCCCTGCATTGCACCATTAATGACATGATGAGCGGCAACATCATAAACATGACGGGTTGTTGTAGCTGGACCAAAAACTCTATCTACGAAAGAAGAAAAAGAGAATATGAACAGAATGTATCAGCGACCAAAGTTTTGAGTTGCATATTAATGCACTATAATGAACCAGTTTTAATTTATATAAGTAGTATACACAAAAATTCAACAAAGTTTATCATAGATGAAGCCTCCACATTTAATTCAATAAAACCAAATTAAAAAAAAAAAACATAATACTCAATTGTAAGTGATTGAATCGAAATCCGACTGTTTGATGAGGGAAGTTGAAAAGAAGGGGAGTTCATTGACCACTCACCGAACCCATAGGAAATGGACGGGTTGCTCTCGTTCCTCACTGTATTATCTCCATCTGAATACCAAGAAATCTCATCGCCTTTGTTAATTTCCCTTACACTAATCCAATGAAAATTAAAAAAAAAAAAAAAAGAATTATGAACTCACTGACAGTCCAATCGGACTCCTTAAAAAAAGGTCAAGCAGCAAAAGCAAGTGAGACATACCTGAGAGGCCGAAACCTGACAGTGACGGTCACATTTTCCTTCGCCTTGGACATATCGTGGCCTTCAATCGCAGGAGTTGACGGAGAAGGAGTAACACAAACAGAAGTCACCGGAGAAACAGATAACTTGGAAGGAGGCCGAGAAGACGGCGTAGGAGAAGGAGTAGTAGGGCGTCCACCTTGTCTGCTGACCGGGAGCGGCGGAACGGGGGATTTCCGAGACCGAAAAGGCGAAATGGCTGAGGATCTTTGGGATCTGAAACTCGAAGTGGACGCCATTGGAGGTAGAGAAAATGATGAGTGAGTTCGTAGAGAAGAATCCAGAAGCGAAAATGGAAGAAATCGGAGAAATCACATGGCGGAGAATGCAGTGCAGAGTAGAGAGCGACGAAGAGAGAATGTTTCGTACTCCCTCCAAAACGAAGACTGCTGGCTTCCTATTGGCTCTCTTTGAATTTATTTATCTAACCTTTTCTTCTCTCTCTGCGGATAAGAAATGCCCAGGATACCCTCGCTTCCTTCCGTACCTTGTATCTCTTTGCGTGGGTGGAATCGTCACAAGAAAATTTTAATTTATTTNTTTTAATTGACAATTAATCAAATTCTAATTTTGCATTTTTGGGTCTATTCTATCATAATGATATTGTGATGTCTCTGTAAGTCATTAAAGTTTATCGAATTAACTAAAATTGCTATAAACTAATCGATAATTTTAAATTAAAAAAAGTAATGACAAAGTTTCTATTAAAATTATAATAAAAATTAATAATTTTTAAAATTCAAGGGATACACAATAACTAATCTCATACTTCAAAGGGTAAATTGATATTTATTCATTAATATATTAATTATCCTTTAATTAAGCTCATGAATACTTTATATTTTTAAAATGTCTACAAATAATTATACGTGAGTTCGTGACCATTGATAATTGATCTTCTGTCCGGCTCAGTTGAACCGGTTCATGCATTGCTTCTTCTTGTCTGGTCAATTGCAAAACACGGCGCAGACTAGACTAGCAGTGAATTCCAACAGAGGAAGAATCAGCCATGACCGAGTAGTCTCTCTCATGGAAGTCGACAACGATGAAGAGAATCGGTCTCTCAAGCGTAGCAAGGGCGAAAACGCGGTCGTTTCGGGCACTTCCCTCGACGGCAAAGCCACACCTTGGGTTGAGAAGTACCGCCCTCAATCTCTTGCCGACGTTGCTGCCCATCGTGATATCATCGATACCAGTTGAGCGCTTGATTTTTGAGTTTCGTGTTTTGTTTCATTAGGGTTCTCTTCCGAGTTGTGTTGTAGGATTCCTGTAATTGCTGCTTTGTTCAGTCGTACTTAGATGAAATTCAGCAACGGAATATGTCAAAAATAAATAGCTGCTGAAAAAAATTTATTAAATGTTGTATAATTTTCCCGCGTTTCCTTATTTCTGGGTGTTACTTGTTTTGGAAGCCAGCGATTGATTGCAAAATATTGAACATTTGAAAGTAATTAGGTTTAAAGATTTATGTTCTTCAACATGTCATGGTTGGAGTAGAAATCCAATCTCCTCTCAAATGGTGGTCTGTTTCAGAAATGTAGAAATGAGATACAAATATTATAGGGGATGTGTTCAATTTATATGGAGTTAAGAATGTAGAGTTTTGTCTGGAAGGTTTTTCTGTCATCAACCACTCACCGTTGTTTGTTCTTCCGTTTCTTGGTTGCTGTTTTTAACAGTTGATAGGCTTACCAGCGTGAATAGATTACCCCATCTCCTGTTATATGGTCCTCCGGGTACTGGTAAAACATCGACCATTCTTGCTGTTGCACGGAAGCTTTATGGAGCACGCTACCACAATATGATATTGGAGCTGAATGCGTCAGATGATAGATGAATCGAAGTTGTGAGGCAACAGATCCAGGATTTCGCTAGTACTCAAAGTTTCTCATTTGGGTATACGTTGATTTTCTGAGTTTCCTTCTTTGTCATGCTGGAATATAATTTTAAATTTATGCATTTTCAATTGTAGATGAAGCTAGAGATTTTAAATGATTTATCAGGCGGTTCCTTCGAGTAACCTTTGTTCTCAATAAAAATTAAATTTGTCTGTTGTATCCATCCAATGATGGTTGAAGTGTGAATGCATTCTAATACAGGCAACACTGCTTAAAATTTGCATACATTTCTGGGAATCTATGATAATCTTCACTTGTCTCTGTTACTAGATTATCAAACCGATTGTCTGGGTAACAAGTGCTTTTTTACCTCCACTTGATCGTCATATGTATTTAATTAGCTATTGTTTTCATTTAACCGTTTAGTATTTTGTATTGAAGTGGTACATAGTTAGACCAGTTTATAGATTTGGTAGTCACTCCAATATAAGACTTAAGTACTTCGCTGCTGAATTGGTTTAAGATCTGGTTTTACAGGGCAAAGTCCTCAGTGAAATTGGTATTGTTAGACGAGGCAGATGCCATGACTAAAGACGCACAATTTGCCTTGCGTAGAGGTATTATATTGCTCATGCACTTACCCGTTCCGCTATTTTACCTTTCTTAATATTGGGGGAATCTTCTATCGTTTATACTTTCTTATATTGTGTATGTAGTTATCGAGAAATACACGAAGAACACTAGGTTTGCACTTATATGCAATCATGTCAATAAGATTATTCCAGCCTTACAGTCAAGATGTACACGCTTTCGATTTCCCCCCCTTGACAACGTCCATGTTACGGACCGGCTCAAATATGTCATAGAAGCTGAAATGTAAGCAGGGCTTTTTTCTGCCAGTTGAATCGAGTAATGTGCATATTCTCTCGTTGGCCTGCATTAACAAAGTTATGTTGGAAGTTACATGCATGAAAAGCAGGCAAATTGTAAAAAGAAATTATTCCAAACTGTTTTATCTCTAGCTCATGAAAATTGGAATTTGATAGTAATGTGATCACCGATGAGTTTAATATAGTTTTTCTTGTAAATTTTCTTTTCTTTTTTCCTTTTATGACCATCAAATATTTGGTTGTGTAGTCCTTAAATGGTAATTGTTGCAGAATCATTTATATGGAATTCAGAACTTTTTTTTATTAATTCTCTTTATCTTATGTGGCTAAGGCTCGATGTATTGGAGAAAGGATTATCAGCACTTGTTCGTCTTAGCAATGGTGACATGAGAAAGGCTCTGAACATTTTGCAGGTTATATAATATATGCTCGATTTCAAATTCTATTAAAGTATGAGACTAAATTTGGATTATTCACTATTCTAAATTGCAATACAAAGTGAATTACCTTTTTCCTCGAATTACTAACCAGATTCTTCGTAAATGCAGTCTACACATATGGCTTCTAATCAGATTACAGAGGATGCGGTGTATCTATGCACTGGAAATCCAATGCCCAAGGACATAGAGCAAATATCGTACTGGCTTCTGAACGAACCATTTGCAGAAAGTTTCAGAAGTACTCAATTTTTTTTCGTATTTTTATAATTTTTTATTGTCGTGGAAAATAGGCTAATAGTCTTTTATCCATTTTCCCTGCAGAGATTTCTGAAATGAAGTCAAAAAAGGTCTTGCTTTGGTTGATATTGTAAGAGAAGTAACCATGTAAGTACATTTAGCTATATTCTACGATGACTTGACTAAAACAAATGATTTCTAATATTCTATTTTCTCGTAGGTTCGTTTTTAAGATTACGATGCCAGGAGATGTTCGAGTTCAATTAATAAACGATTTGGCCGACATTGAGTATGCATACATTCGACACGCCCTTACGTATTTTAATAATTTCTGTTCTTTATGCTCGTTTAATTCAAAATATTTCTGTCAGTTTTTTTCTATCCAAATTGGTATTATGTTTTGAATATGGTATATTTAATGGAGCTGTGGCAATCAAAATATCTTTTGATAGTCACGAGGTTTATAGGCGAAAAACATAATTAGCCCTGCTGATCCATGTTTTAAGTTTCATAAACAAAAGGTATGTTCTTTTTCAAAAACTGCTTGTTTCTTCATCCTAAAAAAGAAAAAAAGAAGATAAAAGTTCTCTTCATGAGAAAAAAGATTTTACAAAGATAAATTTAGAGACAACAAAATGATCTCTTTTCATTTATTTATTTAATTGATTTAAAAAAAAAACAGTTTTTAAAATCATCTTCCAACCATGAGCTTACACTATCATCTCTACTGGCATTCAAACATCTAAAATTGAGCTCTATTATCAGGTACAGATTGACTTTTGGGTGCAACGATAAGTTGCAGCTAGGATCCCTCATTGCTACCTTCACCCAAGCTCGAACAATGCTAGTTTCTGCCGCAAAGTAGATATTCATCGAGATGAAAACGTATGCCCCTCTTCGTAATCTTCATGGTTGATTTCATTAGATTCTAGACTAGTGTGAAATGTTTTGATGTCTGATGATTTGGAAACCGATAGAGTTAGTTTGTTTTTGGAGTCGAGATATGGATCGATGAGGGTCGGGGAAAATCTCGAGATTTTGAGTCAACTAGATGTGTACTTGGATTTGTGTGTTGTAAAGAAACAAACGACAAATTTTCGAAATTTGTTTCCTCGATTGTATTCTACCTTGACGAAAATTGAAGCAGAAAAGAAGAGAGTTTGAACCAACTCAAATTGAGTTTAGTCAAAAAAATTTAGAACCAAATTCAACGATTTGGAACTGGCACGGAACCGGACGCCTAAGAATCGACCTTGACTGAATCGTGTTCGATGGTTCTGTTGCCATTTTATAAAAACTAAAAAGTTTAATCGTATATTCTTCTAGATTTGAGTTACGAGTCGGAATCAATCTCATATATGGGTCGGATTTTAATCGATTTCAGTGCAGTTTGAATCAAGTTTAGGTCCATTTTTAATCTATGATTCAGTTCTCATAGTTTTTGGAGAAAATGGAACTGAAACCGGTTTTAATTCCTCCCAAAATTGGCATGAAACACAAAGCTTGGTTAAAACATCGGGTTTCTGTCCGCCCCTAATTAGCACTAGCATCATAAAGACAAAGTTTAGTGTAGCCCAAAAAATCTACGGTCTGGCCGAATCCGAGCCATTTGGTGAGCCTAAGATTATAAAATAGCAAAAAAATGGATGATCTCATGCTTGGATGTTGGTAGGAAAGACTAAAACCGAAAGTGAAACAAGACATTATGGTCTGATTATGTGTAATTTTGGTCTCTTAGTGCCATTTTTGTCAATACACAAGCACCTTCTATGTGACCTAACTAACCACTTTCACCCATTTTCGTGCTTTTTCCCGAACTTCCCATTTTCTACGTTTCATACCATTTTGCTAATATTATACTAGCTAGGTTTAAATTTATCTTTTTATTATAAACACTGACGTATGAAATTATGATCGGTGCAATACA
>QAOC01047410.1:54563-167937 GCA_003255005.1 Begonia fuchsioides
AAATTATCTAAATTTACGAAAATATCTAATTAAATTGACCAAAATTTTAAAATTAAAAAACGTGTTAACAATGTGTTTATTATATTAAATTAAATAGTAATTTAATACCATATATTTGATTATATTTATTGTGTTATATATGCGTAAAATAAAGAAGGAGAGAAGAGAGAGAGATGGAGAAGAGAATGGAGGTGATCTGGCTAGTGTGTATTAGTTGGACGCTGTTGTTCACAGAGCTTAGCAGAGCCGCCATTGGAGGCAACGTAAGCTACGATGGAAGGTCTCTCATCATCAATGGCCGTCGTCAAATTCTCTTCTCTGGTTCTATCCATTATCCTCGCAGCACCCCTCAGGTTCTTCTTCTTCATCTTCATGTTTTCTTTTTTCAGAAGAAAGATCGGCAGAAAAAGAAATAAATCAATAATTATCGTCTAAATAATCGAAAAAATAATCAGAAAAATAAATTAAATCGACGATTATCAACTAAAATGATCATTCTGCATTCGATTTTGATCAATTTTTTCCATTTTCTATTCATTTTTTACGTTGTTTTCAGTGTTTTTGGCGTTGCAACTGATGAACAAATTCTGGGTTTTAAATCTATTTTATTATATATAATATAAAATCTCAAATTTTACGCAAATATAGCTATTCTCCTCCTTAATCTGCAGTTAGTTTGAGCTTTATTTTAAAATAAAATAAAAATAAATAAATAAATAGTTTTTTTTAATTGGATGAGACGAGTTAGCTAGAAAATGGAGATCATGCATGCCAATACGTTGACCAAAATTGTATTTTACGTGACCATTTTTTAATTTATTATCTGGGTTAAATAAATCAATTAATATTGCTTAGATATTATATTATTTACTTAATTAATTATTTAATCATATTTATTTGTTATTATTATATTACAGCTATCTAACAGCTACGAAGTGTTAAACCAGTCTCCTTAGAATGATATTTTTTGGAGATGTAAACTATGATGAAACCCTAATTTTATTTTTAATTCGGTTCTTAATTCGTCTTTGCTCGATAAAAATTCTACGTAAATGACGGTGTTTTTTTATCGCATGATCGGCTTTTCCTTTCATTTTTCAAGAAGCGAGAAACGATACGTAATTTACAATTTTTTACGCGACGATTCTCTGAGCTTAAAGTAGATGTGTGAATAGGAAAACGTCGAATATAATTTATGAATCGTTACCGATGATCGATATTATTACGTTTTTATCGTTAGAACTTCCGGGTTTTGCAGATGTGGCCATCTTTGATAGCCAAAGGTAGAGAAGGAGGATTAGATGTGATTCAAACCTATGTGTTTTGGAACGTTCATGAACCCCAACAAGGAAAGGTTTTCACTTTGTCTCTCATAATCTCTCTCTCTCTCTCTAAAAGTATATGAATCTGGCGATGAAATTTGGGTGTTTTTAGTATGATTTTACAGGAAGATATGATCTTGTTCAATTCATTAAGCAAATTCAAGCTCAAGGACTATATGCTTGTCTTAGGATTGGACCTTTCATCGAGAGCGAATGGAATTACGGGTAAATAGAACTAGCCTTTTACCGGTTCGATTCGTAAATAAACCGGTCGAGTCGTATCGATTCATTTAATTTTTGGCCATTTGGTCGATAATTGCCCATCCGAGACAGTGTCCATAGTTGACGGTTTTTCGTTTGACGCTATCTGATAGGGGTTTCCCGGTTTGGTTGCATGATGTTCCGGGCATCGTGTACCGATCCGATAACGAGCCGTTTAAGGTAATTGTGTTCGGTTCTCGGTTTTTTAACAAAAAAAAGTCTTTTCTCAATGAAATTATCAACGATTCCGAGAATTTTACGAGTACATTTCTTATTTGACGTGCGATCAAAACTTCTGAGATTGTTGATAATTGCAGTATCATATGCAAAGATTCNGGTTTTTTAACAAAAAAAGTCTTTTCTCAATGAAATTATCAACGATTCCGAGAATTTTACGAGTACATTTCTTATTTGACGTGCGATCAAAACTTCTGAGATTGTTGATAATTGCAGTATCATATGCAAAGATTCACGACCAAAATCGTGAGCATGATGCTAAAGGAACAACTTTTTGCGTCGCAAGGAGGGCCAATTATATTGTCACAGGTTCGGCTTTTTAATTAAATTTTTTATTCGAGCGCGATTTAAAATTGTACGATATGATGGTTAAATAACGAGCAGATAGAGAACGAATACAACACGGTAGAGCCGGCTTTCGGGACCCGAGGGACTTCTTACGTTCGTTGGGCTGCACAAATGGCCGTTTCGCTTCAAACCGGCGTGCCGTGGATTATGTGCAAGCAAATCGACGCTCCGGATCCCGTGGTTAGTTCTCGGTTTTATGACTTTTGATCGAGAAATTCTTCGTATGATCGGGTTTTTTTTGTAGATCAATACATGCAACGGGATGCGATGTGGAGAAACTTTCACGGGGCCTAACTCACCGAACAAACCATCGTTATGGACAGAGAATTGGACTAGTTTGTACGATTAATCACATCTCGTAAAACTCTCGGGATTAAAATTCGCACGAAAATTCTAACGATTTCTTTTTTCATCGAAGCTACGAAGTGTTCGGGGAAGAATCACGGTTAAGATCACCGGAAGACATCGCATTTCACGTCGCTCTTTTCGTCGCCAAAAACGGTAGCTACGTTAACTACTACATGGTAATCTCTAATCTTATTCCGAACCCGAAATTTTTCAGACAATCTTCCCGTATTTGATCAAAACGAGTATCGAATCTTCTAAATTTGATCGATAGTATCACGGAGGAACGAACTTTGGAAGAACGGCCTCGTCATTTATGAGAACGGCGTATTACGATCAAGCCCCTCTCGACGAGTACGGTACGATGAATCGAACCGTTGATGGAGCGATAAACATGTACAAGTTTTGATTTTTATTCGGATTTTAACAGGTTTATTAAGGCAACCAAAGTGGGGACATCTCAAGGATTTACATGCTGCTATAAAATTATGCTCCGTGCCTTTGCTTTGGGGATCTCCAAGTGTACTCTTTTTAGGCAAAAATCAGATTGTAAGTATACTCGAATTAGAATATTTGCGCGTACGGGTGGGCAAAACCAAACCGACCCGTCGATAGGATAAGTTTGTTTTGATTTGGGTATTTTTATATTTTGAAAATTCATTTCGATTATGGTATTTAATTCACGTTTATTTTCGTTTTTTATATTATTAGAGTTCGATTCTCGGCAAAAATAAAAGGCTAAATTTGTTTTGCTTTGTTTATAGGGATATTCGTTCACCGGTCAACCCGGAAAATGTGCCATATTCTTAGTGAACAACAATACGGAAGATGTCAACGTCGTCTTCCGAAATGTTTCGTACGAACTTCCCGGAAAGTCGATTAGCATCTCACCGGATTGCAAAACTATCGTTTTCAATACAGCAAAGGTGAGATTCTATTGATTTAAACTCGGCCTATCGTCACGACAATATTCATTTTTTCATTTTATCGAATAGATAAATGCGCAATACAATGCCCGATCGATGATTCCCGAACAAAAACTCTCTTCGTTGGCGAATTGGCTGCAATATCGGGAACCTGNAAAGATGTCAACGTCGTCTTCCAAAATATTTCGTACGAACTTCCCGGAAAGTCGATTAGCATCTCACCGGATTGCGAAACTATTGTTTTCAATACAGCAAAGGTGAGATTCTATTGATTTAAACTCGGCCTATCGTCACGACAATATTCATTTTTTCATTTTATCGAATAGATAAATGCGCAATACAATGCCCGATCGATGATTCCCGAACAAAAACTCTCTTTGTTGGCGAATTGGCTGCAATATCGGGAACCTGTTCCGATATTTGAAGACATCGGTTTCAGACAGAACATGTTGTTAGAACAATTGAGCACGACAAAAGACGAATCCGACTATCTTTGGTACACTCTCAGGTAAAACTACGAAATTGGTCGATTCTTTAGTCGTTTCAAAAAACGGGGTTGCAACGAAGATTGAGATCGAGTTAACGGCTTAAGTTTTTCGATCGTAAAATGCAGGCTCGAGAATGTTTCGACCGATTTTGAGAGAGTGCTCGATGTGACATCGAGGGCTCATGCTTTGCATGTATTTGTTAATGAAGTATTGCAAGGTAAGCAAGCATCGGAAAACACCTTTAGATCGTCCGAGATTGTGTTAAATTTTCGATACATTCTCGAGCATTTGGCCGAATAAACGAGCCCAAAAAGCTGGATAATTGTCCGTTTGATTTCTTTTGTTAGGATCTGCCCATGGAAGCCATGGAACTCAAGCTTTCACATTTCACAACAACATAACTCTCACCAAAGGAGTGAACTCCATCTCTCTACTCAGTGTCACGGTCGGTTTGCCGGTAATATTCGATCAAAATCTATCGTTTTTGATCGATTAAATGCATATAACTTTTAATATCCAACTTTGTGTATTCTATGACAAAGGATTCGGGAGCATATCTCGAGCGTAGATTTATCGGATTGCGCAAAGTGAGGATTCAAGGCACCGATTATAGCAACTTCTCGTGGGGATATAAGGTGATTCCTCTTCACGTTTATACGATATCTTGAATAATTTATATGTTATGAAACTCGGTCTTTTTTTACGATTTTGTTACTCAGGTCGGATTATCGGGAGAACAATTACGAGTATATACAGCTCCTGGCTTTTTTACTACAAACTGGACCATGCTAGATGGCTCCCCTTCTCAACATTTAACTTGGTACAAGGTACATCAATGTTATACAAAGTCGATTTTTTCAGTAGAAAAACCGAACACCGAGTTAACGTGAACCCATTTTTCAAAACCATACAAAAATTACAAAAACCGAAAACCGAGATTTAACGTGCAAACCCTTTTACGAATAACATGTAAAAGTTACAAAAACGAAACACCGACACCCTTTATCGTGAACATGCAAAAATTAAAAAAACCGAAGACCGAGATTTAACGTGAAAACCTTTTTTCCGAGATTATGCAGAAATTCATAATCGAACATGTATTTGGTTGATTCGTAGAGTGAATTTGATGCACCGCCGGGAGACAATCCGGTGGCATTGAACCTCGGGAGCATGGGGAAGGGTCAAGTGTGGGTGAACGGTGAGAGCGTCGGCCGGTATTGGGTCTCGTTCCTCACCCCGATCGGTCAACCGGCACAAACATGGTATGTAGTTTAAAAATCAATGACAAGTTACTAGTCAATTTTGGATTCCGACTCTCAAATTAAAAACCGATTGGTTCGGTTTTAATCGGTTAAAAACCGACCCGAACCGAGCCATGTTACTGCAGGTATAATCTACCAAGATCTTTCCTCGTACCATCCAGAAACCAGCTCGTCCTTCTCGAGGAAGAAACAGGGAATCCATTACAAATCTCCATTGACGTAGCTTCCGTGAACAGTATCTGTGGCCACGTGTCAGAATCGCACTACCCTCCGATCGGTTCATGGCAGGATCGGAGCACCGCCAAAAGACGGCGGCGAAGCCCGGCCGTGGAGCTGAGCTGCGGTCCGAACAAGAGCATTTCTAATGTCTTGTTTGCGAGCTTTGGAACGCCTAGTGGGAGCTGTGGAAGCTATAGCTATGGGGGTTGCCATTCTTGGAATTCTAGAGCCATCGTTGAAAAAGTAAGCTTTTTTTTCTGGTTTTTTTTGTTGAGATTCTGATTTTGTGTTTCTGGGTTTTATTCAGGCGTGTTTGGGGAAGACGAAGTGCTCTGTTTCTTTGCTAGATTTGAGGGTTGCTGGAGATCCATGTCCGGGAATTATGAAATCTCTGCTCATCGATGCAAATTGTGCTTAGTTTTTTTTGGCGTTTGAATGATGTATAGTCTGATATGACTAAACGTCGTCGTATCATCAAATTGAGCCGACTTATTCAAAATAATTTATATTATTAAAATAACTTAAATTTTTTATTACATATTCACGCGCTATTTAATAAAAGATTCATCAATTTTAAAATATTACATTATTTATTATAATTTTTTTTATCAAAATTAAAATAAATTATTAAAAATATGTACATTATTCAAAAATTCTAAAACTTTTGAGAATATACTCTTATAATATTTTTATTTAATTAGCAACATTGTTTAAAAAAACGTCCCGATGACATCATAATCATGAGCATTTTTAATAATTTACAAATTTTTAATAAAATTATAAAATATTTATAAAGAAATATCATTTCACCTTTTTTCAAATAAATTTTTTAAATATTTACCTCAATATTAAAGAGTGTATCCTCAAATTTTTAGATAATATAAGCATTTTTAATAAATTATTTTATTTTTAAAAATAAAAAAATATAATAAAAAATATCTTTTTTATAGTATAGATATATGATAAAAATGTTAAGACATTCTAATAATATATGATTAATAAATTTGATAAATTCTATTAATACGTAATTAATCTTAGATAAAAAAATAAAAAAAAAATAAAAAGAAAGGGGCGCGCGCTTTCAAACTATGTAGTTATTTTTGGCGCTCCTTCAACTGCCTAACCGTACATTTCGCTCACCGATCGTTTGAGCTTTCAAGAGTGCTTGAGAACTCCCCAGTGTATAAAATTTCTTCTACTTTCGATCATCTTCCTTGTTTTTACTCCGGTTTGATCATCTTTATCGTGTTTTTTTTTTTTTATGTTTTCCTCCGCTTGAATTTGGTAAACGGGAATGCAGGAAAACAGGAATGTCTACTCGGAATTCGGTGACGGAGCAGTCTAGCAGGGGGAGCTCAAATAAAAAGGTCATGAAGATCAACGTACCGCGGAAGCGCCTTCCTCTCATGGACGTTACTAACCAGCGGAGTGGCTTGCAAAATCTCACGCGGACCTCTGTCTCTTCGATTAAATCTATGGTTCGACTTTTGTTTTGGTTCATTTCGACATTTTTACTCCAATTGATTCGATATTCTGATTAGTGATGCTGCTAAAACTTGTTTTGTTCTTAAATGATTTCTGCAAATAAGAAGTTTCCTTCAAGAAGAGCTAGCTATTTGATTTTAGTTAGAGCCTATTGATTTGGTAGAATGAAATAGTATTGATATAATTAGAAATCAAGAAGCGTTTCATTCAACAGTCAGCCAAAAATGTTTTTTTATGACATTTATATAGATTGGATGACTGCAAGTTTCAATTTCAAAGTAAGGAATAACAGTCTAGCTCTTCTTGAAGATGAACGACTGAATTTTTTATTGAAAGGTTCCCTGTGCTGCTAAAAGTTTGAAGATGAAGGACCCTTCTGTTGGTACTCGTACGAAAATGGACTCTGAGAATGTGTTGCCATCAACCATGATTCTGGAATCAAATCAATTAGTTGCTCTCAAGATCGATCTAGAAATTGATCAATCTATTGGTAAGATTGTTACAGTATCTCCACATGAAGGTACATTAATGGGTGCTAGCAGTTCAGTTCCCATTTCAACAAGCTTAGGCATTTCTCCAACTAGATCAGTAACTGATTCAACTTCGTTGGTTGAGAACATGTCTACTCGTGGTTCTTTAAAGAGTCCAGGATTGGAAGACAATGGTGATGAAAATTCTTTGTCAGTTACATCTCTTGAAAGGAAGACAGCACCAAATCCGCTCGTATCTGCAACTTCAGGAACATCAGGTGCACTTTCCTAGGAGAGTTCACATTTAAGCTTCAAATGGAGCTTTTTAAACTCAAGACCTTTTTAAACTCTTCTAATGACTAAAGATCAAATATGGTAAACAGTATTTTGCATCATACAAGGGGTCGACCGCTTTTTAAAGGGGTCGACCGATAGAAGGTGTCGACCGTTTATTGAAAAATCGACGAATGAAGACTTCAAACTCTGATTCGGGGAACGGGGTCCCCGAATCGGGGTTGGAAGTTCCCGTTCGTCAATTTTTCATGAAACGGGGACTTGAAACTCCGATTCGGGGACCCTTTGGATTAGAAATTGGACCCCGAATCGGGATTGAAAGATAAAAAAACACAAGATTTTTTAACTACTGGCCAACATAATCTAACTAAAATAATAAATTACCGATTGAAAGTGCAGTACTTCCGATCGGCTGCCAATATATCAACGATTACTGGAGATAGCGATTAATGTGACGTGATTGGGCGGGAAGGTAAAAATAAACGTATTGTGTCGGGGTTATTATAGGAAATAGCCAACATCGTCAAATTCAATTTAACATATGTTGAATTATGTGAAATATACATGTAATCGCCACGTGAGGGTGTAGAATAAAGATGTAGGCTAAACGAGTAAATGTAGACTATCTCATTGAATATTGATGCACAAAATAATTATTTTGGTACAATGCTATGTAATTTTTCGACAAATTATAATGAATATTTTTTAAACTTCCGGTTACAACATAATATATCGAATTTCAGACAATTTATAATGATTATTTTTTAGGCTCGTTTTCGGCTCGATTAATCTCGGGAGTTGGGCTCGCTCGGCTCGAGGCTCGACTCGAATAGGCTCAAGGCTCGATAGCTCGCTCAAGTCAAAAAATTTGGGAAAAAACTCAACAGACTCGGCTCGAATAGGCTCAACAGGTTCGGCTCGAATAGCTCGNTGATGGACTCACAAATCTGTCCATTCGTTGCCTGTGATATCTATTATTACCTACATGCCTCCGAGGTTCATTCGCATTTCCACATTTAATGAAAAAATGAATTTTTATGGATTGGTTTGCTTTCATCAGTTTTTCATTTTACTATTAAATTACCTTTTGAAAATCCACGTTCATTATTTATTTCTCTTTGATATGCGTACAAAAGTTCTCAACTTGTGAAATCTTTGTGGTAAAGAATGTTTGTACAGTTGATTATAGCCATTTCAGGAGCGGATGCTGGCTCAACCAATGGCTTGACATCCAGATTCTACTCTAACAAATTATTTTATACCTCTTTTAAGTAGTTTTATTTTACCCGCTGGCTGAGCCCTACTTTCTTTATGCTAAGAAGGTTATATAAATTCTGTTAGTCGGTGATCATTGAAGGATAACGTCTAATTAGCATCAAAATTGAGATACCGAATTTGCCAATTTTATTACAGAAAAGTGCTTATCATAATTGAAAATCGTAGAGCGAAATGAGTCTTGTGTTTTTAATGCTAACAATTTCTGTCTGCTTCCTTTCACTTCCTCTTTTCGTTCATCATGTTTTATTCAATTTTTTGGTCTTTAGCTGCACCAAAGGCCATGCACGGATTACTTGGAAACTACCCAGAAGGACATTAATGCTAGCATGCGATCAATTATCATTGATTGGCTAGTGGAGGTAAATTTCGAGTTAAATTAGTTCATGTGATTGGAATATCTCGCGTTCCTTTTTTTCTGTTGGAGTCTATGTTATTCATTACTTGTATTGATCTATTATCTATATGTGGGAAGTCTTGCCTTGAGTTGTAAAACTTTCAGTTAATATCATAAAATGATTTTCCTTTTTTTTTTCTCTCTCTTTTACATGGTAATTTGACTTTAGGTCGCTGAGGAGTACAATCTAGTACCTGAGACATTGTTCTTAGCTGTCAACTATATAGATCGTTATCTGTCTGGAAATTCAGTGAAAAGGAGGCACTTGCAATTACTTGGAGTTGCATGCATGCTTATCGCTGCGTAAGATTGTTATTGCTTTGCTACATTATTCGTCTCGTTTGCTATCGTGAAAAATGAAGCAAGTGCTGCACCTGGAAACAAATCTCTTTTCCAGAAAGTATGAAGAGATTTCTCCTCCAAGTGTGGACGAATTCTGCTACATAACTGATTATACATATTTCAGAGAACAGGTTTTGTTCTCCCTCTAAATTTCCTTTTGGATATGATTATGAAAATTTTTCTATGAATTATGATGATAGTACGAGTATTTCAAAGCACACCAGGTATTAAGGATGGAATTTAGTGTTTTGAGTTACTTGAAGTTTAAAGTGTCAGTACCTACAACAATATGTTTTCTGAGGTAATAAATTTCTTTTTCTTTTCTTGAAATGCTGTTAGTTGTCCTAATTTTCTGGGATATTGACTAGTGATTCATGATTGCCCAGGAAATTTATTTTTGTGGCCCAAAAGACCTGCGAAGTACATCAACTTTTCACCTCAGTCATTTTTGGTTTAGTCTCTTTCATTCATATGCTGACTATATCTGAGATCGCTATCTTTCCTAATCGTGTTGTTAACTGTCATATCTGCCCGAGTTAGCTGTTGATCATTTGGTTAATCAAAAAATGCTATTACTTCTGATTCCCAATGAAAATTTTAATAATTTTGTGAACTAGAATTATTTACTTTTGTGGTAATTTACATTCAACTCATTCCAGGTTCTTCCACATATTCAGTTTATGTGTTTGGCGAATTTCCTGGCAGAGTTATCGCTTCCCGAATATAAAATGCTTTCATATTCTCCTTCACTCATAGCTGCTTCAGCTACTTTTTTAGCCAAGTTTATTCTTATCCCCTCTAAGCCACCTTGGGTATATCTGATGAGTATTTTGACTGACGTTTCTATAGCGTACAGCCATTTAACTTGTGTTCATGCTTATCTGTTTGTTCAGAATTCTACTTTGAGGCATCACACATCTTACAAAGCTTCTGATTTGCAAGAATGTGTAATGGCGACACATTCCTTGTGTTGTGATGGCTATAACTCTAGTTCGCTTCATGCAGTTAGGATGAAGTACAGCCAACATAAGGTAAAAAAAAGCACCTAATTCAAAGTTTAAACGTATTTTTATTGAGTAATATTAGATTTACTTTCTCTTAGTATACACACTGACGTGTCAGACTATAATTTGTCTAGTTAAAATATATTTATAATATTTATTTTATCAATTACAGTCTGATACGTCGGCGTATAAAATAAGAGATTGTGTTAAAAGGATAAACTTAGTAATTCTCATTTTTGTTTTGTTGCCTAAAATATTTTTTTTCCTCAAATATAGCATGCTGCTCTTCTAATCATTAGTGTTCGGTGTATGTGGCTCATTGATACTATGATTATAATAAACATATTCTAGCGCTTTGAGCCTTTTGAAATCTATGAAAATCGACATGACCTGTTCTATAATATATGAATCACGGGTTCGGTGACGGTTCTGATCTAGGGTGGAACTTAAACAAACCTTCACATGTCCACACTTATTTGTCATTTTTCTCACTAGCCCAACTATGTGTGAAGAAATAATTACTCAAAGGGGAAAACCGAAGAATTTGGTAGCTCATCCAAGTCTTTTTTTTCAATCAGTACAAATTCGTGGCAAAGAAATACTGTCCTCCATCGATTGCCTCCGCATTCTTCAGGGACTAAGGTTAGTACCGGCTCAAATTTTTCATTACATGCAATAAGATGTCAAGATGTATACAGGAACTACGCTCTTTCTTGGAAATCTTTTCTGCAATAAGATGTCAAAAAGTTCAAACTTTGCTCATCATTTTTGATAATTTTAAGATCTTTAGCAATCTCTCAATATTCATACATTTATATGAAAAATCGATATTTTGCCGAGTAATTTGTGTTGTTTTTCTCGATTTTCTGAATTCAAAATTCAAACATCAAACTTTCATACCCAGAATGTGACTTTTTTTTAACCAGAATGTCGCCAAATTATGTGCCATTAGGTGGGCGCCGTCAGATCCACCCTTGGTGAAATTTCATAAGCTTTCTTGTCCATTTTCTTTTCTTTTTTTTTATAAATAATAATTTTCACAGTTTATTTACAAATAATTATAACGNAGCTTCAGTTCTTCATCAATGGCGTCTATGACAGTTCCTCCTTGCTGAACTTATTCCAAGCTTCCTGTTTTACAGCCGGAACCATTATAAAAACACAGCCAAAACCAAACCCAAGATTCTTTTGTTTTATCCGAGGTTAGAACATTTATCCAGACAACATAAGATCTCCAGTCTATGCATAGCTTTCTGAAAATAATTTAAAAATCAAAGAAAACATAAACTCCACAAGCCCAAAAATAGAAAGATTCTGTTGGAAATATATAGAATAATGGATCATAGTTACCTTAAGAACATCAAAAACTTTCTCGGCTGTATATTTTTGTTCGACGCTGGCACCCTTCTGCTGAACTTTATCGGGATGGATGCACAACGCCGCCTTTCGATATACCTTTTTAACCGACGCAGATGTTATCATATCGGTTAGTGAAACCGGCTGCCAATCGCATTCTCGCCAAAGGACCTGTTCGTCATTTCAGATCAAACGAATGATTTTCGATCCAAGTTTAGCCTATGAACTTAGAAGTCTTCGATAATCGATACCCTACACTAGTTTTTTAAACAAAATTGTATTGTACTTTGGATCATCGGTAAAATGTCCCATGTCTCGATAGAATTTGTCAAAATCCCATGTTTTTTCGATTATTGTCGTCGTTTCAATCCACCATAGTTACCTTAATTCACTTGATATCATACACACACTTGAATTACTGCCTTATGGTCGTAATAATCGAAGAAAAAAACAAGACATTGACTAATTTTCTCGAGTCGTAGCCCATTTATGATAATGACACGAAGTACCTAGGCGGTTTTTTAAATCTTAATTTCAAGAGCTAAGGAGCACTTTATCTTTTATATTTTTGACAATTTTTGGAGATATGGCAAGATTTCGAGACAAACAAGCCAACACTCTTCATCCATCTTTCTCCATGACATGTTTTGTTGGTTATCATCAACTACGGTTAAAACGAAAACATTAAAAATAAATAAATAAGTAAACGCACTTGATGTAGTGTGGACAACAATGCTCGCATATTGCCTTCCTTGCCGGCAGTCCAGCGCTTGATCTTAACATCTAGGGACTCTGCAATCCTCTGTTTTAGAGGTGGTCGAGAGAACAATTCAACATTTTAGAAGAGAAGATCGAATGAAAAATATAGACCATTTTTTTTCAATCAAAATTTCGATGATGAATTAATTTCAATCAAAATCTTCAACGTGTAGAAACTCACTCGTCTTTCTTCTTGCTCCTGCAGATTTTCAAAGTCTCGGCGGTTCATGTCTTCAACTGCTTTTGCCTGCACATACAATGATAAGAAACTATTGATGATGACGGATGAAAGTGACAGCTAACAAAAAAAGAGCCACAAATGTTGTTGAGAATTGAACGATTTAAGGAAAAAAGCGATTAAGACGATGACCACCAGATTTACGTGGAAAACCTTTTTTCAGGAGAAAACCACGGGAATGAATAATTCTACAACAGAGATCTGAATACAACTGCTAAGTTCTGCGACTCTAACTTACATTAGTTATATAGAAAAAGCAAAGAATAAATTTGAATCACACCGAGCTCTAGCAAATACCATGTATTAATACTCTGTATTTAAGTACTAACTCTGCAGTCTTCAAAATATTTGCATGAAAAAAAGCCAGGAAAATAAAAGAAAATAAAAACCGACCGCTTTGGCTACGATCCTCTGATGACGTCCTAATCTCGCTCTCCTCCTCTCTTCAGACTCTCCATCAACTTCCTGGAGGTCCCCGAACACTGGAGAAGCTTTTTGTTGGAAATTCAAAGAAATTAGACAAATTTGAAATGACCTTGGAATAGAAATTTACAACAACTAAATCACCTCCAAAAATAGAAGAAAAATCATCGCCAATATCAGTGGCAGAAGACGACTTTTTTATGTTCGTTGAGCACACAGAACTTGTCCTTTTGGGCACTTCTGGCCCTCTGCTGTTCACATTCATGTCAAACAGAGGGTCCTGGAAAGGTTAATTGCCCATCAAATGTAAAGATTATCGAGTTTAATATCCATGTATTTAAGGTTATCATATAGATTATATAAAATCAACAATTCGTACCAGATTTGTTGTCCTTGACTTAGGCACACTCCTCGAACGAAATCCCGCATCGAAAAGAAAATCCAGATCATCAGCGAGACTCTGCTTACTATCCCCGAAAGGATCCGAAGCTCCACTATATTTACTAGTATTGGATGTTGAAGCCTTTACTTTCTCGTCATGACCGTTAATTTTCATCCTGCGCATTGCAAAGTGCTCGAGGTCATCTATAGTGGAGAAATTCGAACCTGTACATCAGAAAAACCGATTCAGAGTTCTCAAAAGGGAGATTAGAGTCATAATTTAAGAGTTGGAAATAGAAGTAACAATCGGATCGACCTGTCACACCGACCCAAATTGACTATTTGGATAAGATCATATCAATTTTGAATTTCAAAAATTTCGAACTCAATTCAAATTGAAACTAACCAGAAATTTTGGGTCAGATTTGAATCGGATCGTATATACGATGAGATTGAGTTTAAATCCAATTTAACAAGAACCGACTAGTTGGATTGGTTGGTTAACAGATCAATTACATAATTTGTGAAAAAAATAATTGAATGTTAGTTGATTCGGTCAATAACTCGTAAGTTTGAAATTTACGAAACTAAATGTGAACCCGATCGAAACTAACCCAAAATCTTGGATCGGATTTGAATTAGATAAAATATACGATCGGAACAAGTTTTGATCTAATTTTATAAAATTTGACTCATTATATCAGATGCATTTTCTATCATAACCCGAGCTAAACCACGGGTCTCGCCCCTAGTTGGAAGGAAAATGAACCTTTATCTGCTGTGGAAGATGGTTTTGGTATTGGAGGAACCCTAAATGATGATGAACTTGATGAAACACCACGTTTTGAGCTAGAAAACGTCTCGGAGGAAGCGTGTGTGGAGGTTGATGTTGACTCGAATATATCAAAGGGATCTTCAGCTGAAACGAACCTGGATTGACTTTCCCTAGTTGATGGTTTTGGTTTGCTATCCGAGCCGACCATGTAGAAAGAGAGAAAATTTAGCTAAAATTTTCAAACAATCGTATAGTTACGAATCTTCTGATGTGCATACAGCCAGATGAGAGTATAAAACCAAAGTTAAAGCAAGTAAATTGAGAGTTTAATGAATATATTGAGAACATCGCTATGTGGAACAAAAATCAAAGAAAGTTCTCTCTCAATCACAAAAGCTCTCGCCACATTTGCATTGTCATTCATTTTCACAACTATAAATTGTAGAAGTGTTTCAAACTCAGCCAATCGGTGCATAGAAATAGCGATAATGTTTGCCACATTTGCATTATCCATCGTTTTCACGACTAAAAGTTGTAGAAGTGTTTCAAAGTTGGCCAATAGCTACATACAAACATCAATAATCCGAAACAATAATGTTTGCTACATCCGCATTATCGATCATTTTCTCGACTATAAATTATAGAAGTGTTTCGAACTTGGCCAATTGGCGCATACAAACATTGATAATGTTACTACTCTTAGATGAACCTAGTTTTCAAACGTTGAAATCAGAAAACTAAAGCAAGCACATAAACATGAAACTAAACTTGTTCTTATGAAAAGAAGAAGTAGAAAACTGGATTTCACGTACCCAATTGGAGCATTGCTTTCACCAAACCCTGGAATCAATTCATCAAAATCCAAAGTATTTTTTGCTGCATTTTTTGATTCGCTTCTTTTTGGATTTTGGAAGCGTGTTTCATTCTTATTCAGATCATCAAGAAAATCACTAACTGGAGCACCTTGATTAGATGGCGAAGAAAAAGGTCCAAACAAATCATCCATTTTTGTCGAAACAGAGCTCGTAGATCCAGGCATTTTACCAAACACATCATCGTCGATTCCAAGAAATGAGGTAAAATTGGAACCAGAATTGCTCGATTCCATAAACATTGAATCCAAATCGAACGAAGAACCGCCGCTCTTAGAGTTGCCGACAGATTTCTTTGGTTCGTCAATTCCTCCGAACAAACCCCTGTAATCATCCAACATTCTATAACTATCAGCTTTTTGTTCAACCGTGAAACGAAAAATAGGAATGAAAGAAGAAAACGAAAGAAGATTAGGCATGCAACCCGTAATTTCGAGTCTGGGAAGTGTTGACGTTGTTAGGTAGCTTCGCCGCCGCCATTGGAGCCCCTCTTCCCTGAGGTTTCAACCCAAATCTTTCGGTTAAGACACCAAATTCGTCCATTTAAAACGCAGATTAAGACTTTGCACAACTGGATCACAATCTTGTGCTGCTATCGATGTTCTGGGTGAGATTCGAAGATCCACAACGCCTCCCAGATTATAGGAAAATAAGCAAACGGAATCAAAGAAACAAAATTTACATCAAATTGACAAAATAAAAACAGAAGAACATGGTAGATGTGAAGTTTCTCAGATGAAAAATCGACAATCTAGAGGAGAGGGAGAGAGAGACGAGAATGTTCGATAATGAGTGGAGAACCACGATACAAGGTGTGTGCTTGGAAATTACCTGTCGGCCAGATCTCGTCCCTGCTTCCCACGTAATTTTTCAATAAAGTTTACTAATTTCCCTTTTTTCAACGAATTACCACGATGTTTTTTCTGGGTTTAAATACGAAAAAACATATTTTTCAATAATTTTATAAATAAAGTTTAAAATTATTTGTCAAAAAAAAAGCTAACTTGGCCCGAATTGTTGGGTCTTCAGACTCAAGCTCACGTTCAGACCCATGACTGACGAGGCTTGATTTTTTGCAAACTCACATAATACCCTGCAGCCATTTGGTCGATCAAGTCAGATTTTTTTGTCCTGGGTTTAGGGTCGAATGCCTGCAATTTTGATTTTGAAGCCTGGTATGATGCTTTCTCATTCCAGATATCGAATATCCAAAAGTTATTTTCTACGACAAGTTCGATTCTTCCATACCCAGCAATCTGATTCCGTGGCAAGTTAGATTCTTACTTATCTTCATCCTAAAATCACTGATCTTCGACTGATTTCCATCTTCTGTTCTAACCCAACCAATCCATTGATACAAAAGCAGGTTCATTTTGTCTTTACTCTCACCTTATTCGCTTGCGTGCCGTGTAATTCATGAGATTACGTCGTTTATTTCACCTTTTCTTTTGTTATTGTGATTGATATTTGAGATTTATTCAATAGTTTTGAAAGAATAAAACAAGTTTTCGCAAAAAAAAAGTGTCTGTTATGTGTTTGATGAAAGTTCTGAAAGAGCTGTTCCTCTCAAAACATGAATTTCATTTTTTTTTCACTTTTTGTCATGAAGGATATGCTTTGAAAATTTTCTTGTTTATGGGTCCATTAAACTGAATAATAATCTAATTTTCTATTCCATTTCTACAGGGGAAGTTTAAATCTTATAGGTTTTGAAATGATGACAAGAATTTGCAATAATCACTTGAAACTATGCTCGAGATGGTCAAAGTTGGCTAGAGTGTATAGTTCAAGTGAACAACTAGGCGACGATGTTGATTTGACGAGACGAATATGTAAAATTATGATGACTTGTCCAACATTGGCACTTGATACTGCTCTTAACCAAAGCGGAATCAAGATTTCAACAAACATCGTCGAGGATGTTCTAAACCGATTCGAGAATGCTGGCATGGTGGCATTTCGATTCTTTCAATGGGCAGAAAAGCAAGGAAGTTATAGTCATAGCATAAAGGCTTATCATACCATGATTGGATCTTTAGCCAAGATAAGGCAATATCAAATTATGTGGGATCTCGTGAACGCGATGAGGAGCAAACGAATACAAAATATAGAGACGTTTTGTATAATCATGAGAAAATATGCTCGAGCCCAGAAGGTGGACGAGGCCGTTTATGCATTTAACGTGATGGATAAGTACGGGATCAAACCAAATATAGTGGCATTCAACGGTTTGCTAAGTGCTTTGTGCAAGTCTAAGAATGTGAGGAAGGCTCAAGAAATTTTCGATAGTATGAAGGATCGATTCGACCCAGATCCGAAAATGTACAGTATTCTTCTCGAAGGATGGGGTAAGGCCCCGAATCTTCCCCAAGCCAGGGAAATTTTTCGACAAATGGTCAAAAACGGTTGCTCCCCTGACATAGTGACGTATAGCATTATGGTCGATATTCTCTGCAAGGCCGGGAGAGTTGATGAAGCGGTTGAGATTGTTAACGAAATGAATTCTAAGTCGTTCACTCCAACGTCTTTCACGTATAGTGTTTTGATTCATACTTACGGGACAGAAAATCGAATTGAAGATGCTGTAAGACTATTCACGGAAATTGAAAACGATAGTGTTACAGCTGATGTAGCTGTTTATAACGCGTTGATTAGCGCATTTTGCAAAGCAAACAAGACGAGGAATGTTGATAGAGTCATGAACGAGATGGAGAATAAAGGGGTGAAGCCTAATTCTCGAACGTTTAATATCGTTCTTCATAATCTGATCGACCGTGGGGAGACAGATGAAGCATTTGCATTCTTTCGTAAGATGATCAAGATTTGCGATCCCGATTCCGATACGTATACGATGATTGTGAAGATGTTTTGCGATAAGAATCAATTAAAGGAGGCTAGAAAAGTGTGGAAATATATGAGGTCGAAGAAATTTGTGCCTAGCATGCATACCTATTCCGTGTTGATAAACGGGTTGTGTAAAATGGGTGATGCTTTGAAAGCTAGTGTGATTATGGAGGAGATGATTGAGAAGGGAATTCGACCACCAAGTGTCACATTCGGGAAGCTTCGACAATTGCTTTTGAAAGATGGTAGAGAAGATGTTGTTCATTTTCTTCAAGGAAAAATGAATTTCCTCGTGCAGGAGCCGTTGTGCGATTGATTGATAAAACGATGAAAGTTGCCGTGGGATGGGATCTTCGCATTGATGAACCCGCTGTCGGGAGTAAGGTAAAGATGTGTTTTTCGTTTTGATTTTGTCGATTTTGATTCGTTTTATTGATTTTTTTCTTATTTGGTTTTATTGACAATTTTGAACCTAGTTATGGTAACTAAAAAGAAGAAAATAGATACGTATTTTATAGTCCGTGTCCCATGAAATCTAGGGGTTGCAATCGAATATGATCGACCTGCTAACTCGGCCCAAACCGACTACTTAGGATCGAATAGAAATAAATCCAACATTTTAGTCAGATTTGATTCGGATCGAATAACGATCTGATTGAATTCGGATCCAATATTATAGAGACCGACCTGTCAGATCATGTCGGTTAACTTATCAAATTCAAAATTTATAAAGAAAAGTTTAAATTTCGTTATATGGTTAGAGTCGGTACCCCGCGGGTTTTAATTTTATAAAATCAAAGATGAACCTAAACCGAAACCAGCCCGAATTTGTATATCGGATTTGGATAGGATCGATATACTAAAGTTTGCGCCAGAAGTTTATGCTCCAAAAGTTTGCGCGTTTTGAAAATTCTTTGCTCTTGTGATCTAACAGGAACAGGTGAAACGAATCACAATTGGATTGTTTTAGATGAATGAGATCTTATCGATACATGCTCGATTATGAGCCTCCATTGCTGACCTGTGCTCCGGGATTTAGAGTGGAAGGCAGAAGCGTAAAGCATGTTTAAGGTGCGAAACAGTTATATGTGTGATTTATTAGCAATTAAATCATGGATTTTTGTAGATTAGTTTTGATTGATTTCATGTGAAATCTATGTACAACTTTTGTTAAATTATTGAAGATTTACTCTGTCTTTACCTGAATTTCTTATTTTCACGGCCGTTAATTGGCGTATTTATGACTGATTTTTAATTATAAAAACAAGGAAATATTAGAAAATAAATTGAAAAAACCATGAACATTAAAATATCTTGAAAAAAACCTGGCAGAAGTGGGAATCTTGATATCAACACTGTCATCTCTGAACCAACTGAGCTAAGTCCATACAGGCGACATAAGTGGGAATCTAAAACTATCTACACGCGACCGCTCACATGAAAAAATAATATTATTTCTACTTCCTAGTCATTACATTCACGAGACACTAATTAATTATATCACCGGCATGAAAAGTTTCATAAATTTTAACTGAAATATATTTTTAATAAATAATTTTTTTATAATAAAAAATTCTGATAAATTTGGTAAATTTTTAAAATTTCATAGAATTTCTTCTATAATGGTGTGAATATGCAGTAAATGTTTTTAATAATTCTATTCAAGAAAATAAAAAAATAATAAAATTTTCAAATTTCTGAATATTCCAAGGGTTTTTAGACTTTTCTATTCAAGTAAATGTTACCACTTTCCATCATACTTCATAATTCTTGCAAATTAATGATTTATTTTTTCATTGGTAATATTTATGCTAATTACATTATTAGTCAGTGTCTCGTGAATGATGTAACAACTATAGGAAGGTAGAAATATTATTATTTTTTCATAATATATTATTATTATTATTTTTTTCATGCCCGCACGAGTATAGCTCAGTCGATTCAGAGATGATAGAGTTGGTAACAAGTGCAATGTTCGAATCCTGACAATCGCAGTGTGAGAGTTGTTACTTCTAATGTGAGGTAGCTCTTTGTAGACGCAGATAAAGATCTCACATCTCTAGCCTACTGAGTCACAATGACTTACTCCTCTACGAATTGTACGGCTGGTGTGTAGGGGCCTGAGGGCGTGAGATTTCGCCTTTTGATAATAAGTATTATTTTTTCATGATTTAACGCATTTAATACAATAAATCTACAATTCCAAAAATATTGGTCAGTGAACAAAACCTATAAATTGGTGTAATAATCTGCTTCATCCTTTTTTTATTATTATTATTTTTATTTTCTTCATTGATTATTTCCTCTGCATGAGACACATATAAATAATAAATTTATCGTATTCTTATTTATTTTTATGTAGTTGGTTATTTTAGAAACCCGACCAACATTAATTATCAAAAAATTTACAAGAATATCGAACAAATCTTTCGCGATACAAAGGTCTAATACCACGATGCCAGTTATTTGCCACGAATGTTCTCGAATGTTTCGAGGGTTGGTTTACGAATTATACAGCGAAACGAGCTTGCAAATTTTCTCTTGCACGATGAATAAATAACATACAAGAAATCATTTATCGAGCACCTTAGTCTACTACACTGATTCTCGCACGGTGAATTAATCAGTGCCATGAACGAATAGAAATTTGAACTAGCATTACGAGACAAAACGATAGTACTACCGACAAGTTTTCAACGACTAATTTATAGAAAACCGAGTTATTAAAAGCATCAAATACAATTATCAACCACCGTCACATGTGTTACAACCTTGTAATACGAGTTAAAAGCTTAGGTATAAGAGAATTTATTTAATCTTCTAGCGAGCGATACGAGGTAGAAATTGCGAGTCGCCGACACCGACCAAATAAGATAACTTTGTTCGGTAAATGACGGTTAATTTAAGTTGATTACGGGATTATATATTATATTCTATCCTAAGAATAATGAATTATTTCCTTTTATAAAAAGCGTGACAT
Organism: Begonia fuchsioides; assembly: GCA_003255005.1. Classification (NCBI taxonomy): domain Eukaryota; kingdom Viridiplantae; phylum Streptophyta; class Magnoliopsida; order Cucurbitales; family Begoniaceae; genus Begonia; species Begonia fuchsioides. The sequence continues at coordinate 75,867 of QAOC01047410.1, forward strand.
TTAATGTACCAAATATTAAGATTTAGTTATTATTTAACTAGGGTTGATTATATCGATGTTCATGCACTCCAACTCCATGGATGACTTTCAAGCTCAGACACTGTTGATCAGGTCCATGTGGGTCGATAGAGAGAAGAAGAAGACTAGAGAGAGAGAAAGAGAGAGAGAGAGACAGATGCATGCATGCATGCACCTGAACTCAAACTCTCATCCCGAGAAGTATTCTGAAATGATGATCATTAGGCATCGTAATTATGATAATTAATCGTGATCATTAGGCACACTAATGTGATAAATTAATCGTAATAAATAGATTATATTTATCGATGCTTAATTCGCTATAAAATCTAAAAATAACATCGTCCAAAAGTTGAAAATACAATGTGATTAATTCTCTGCCCACTTCTCTGTGTTACATTGTTTGTAAATAATGATTTATTATATTAATTATTATTCGATACGTGAGAATATATTTTAATATATGATAATAAAAATATTTTTTTAAATATCGTTGAACAATTATTTTTATTAATAATAATCAACTCATCGTGACAGCAACAACGACAATAATACTAATAATTAAATTAAATATAAAATAATTATTTTCATAATTATATTTTAGTACAAGTCAACACCCTTTAACTAAATTTGTTATATATTTAATTTTTATTATATTTTAAGAACAACATGTGAGCAAGTCAATAAAAAGCCAAAAGCAACTCGCACGAACATAACTCAGTTGGCTCAGAAATAATAGATTACATACAAGAGCCTAGATTCGACGTCTGCGTTATTCTAGTGTGAGAGTTGTTACCCCCAATGTTGAGGTATCTCATTGAGATATCAGGTAAAAGCCTCCTATCTCTGGGCCGTTGAGTCACCGTGATTTAATCCCCTCATAAATTGTCGGGTCGGGGTGTGAAGGCCCTGAGAGCGATGAATTTCGTCTTTTGAATATAAGAACAGGTCAAAAGCATTGTTGAAGAGTTATTCATTTCTATTATTTATTTATTTATTTAAATAAGTTGAAGACAAAAATAAAATAATCGAAACTAAATTATTCTACTTAATTCATACTATAATTACTAAGGTCTCAAAACTTACTGGTTTGTGCATTTATACGATAAGTTAGAGTTTTTGTACGCTTGATTCTAGTTCGTACGTTTTGTATAATTAATTTTCGAGATTTGTTGAATAAAGCTGATCGAATAATAGAAAATAAAACAATTAAAATACAAGTACGACTTTATAAGTGATTTGCGACAAGAGTTCAGGACTTCTCGAATGTGTTATATTATAAAAGCGAACATTATATATTTGTTTGAAAAATAATAGGATTCTCGTTACGCGACATTTGGAGGTGTAACATAATTATTTGAAAATTAACATTAATTCTTAATGTTATAGCAACTATCGGTTTCAATCTGGTCTTTGTTCTAAATTTATAAAAAAATATAATTTATAAGTTGGTGTTGATTTTGAAGAGTATTAAACCGTGAAACCAAAACTGAGATCATAAGTAAAAAAAAAAATTTAAAATCGAATAAAACTCATCTAAAACCCTAATAAAATTCGATATAAATTTTAAAATTATCTGTTCAATTACTCGTAACACAACTTAAATATAATAAAAAATATAATTTATTATTATATTTAATTTTTTTAATATAAAATAAACTGAGTTAAAACTTGAACGATGTTGTTCCAAAAATTCAGAACCATGGGTCCCGATTTTAATTTTATTTTGGAATAAAATCAGGCTGAACCAGTCCGTGTCCACTCATAAGTTGTAGTTCGCATCGGTACATCTTATTATTGGGATAATCCGGATTATAAATTAAACCCATTGTAGAAATATGAGATGCCACGTAGATTAATATGATATTGTGTGGAATTACGTAGGAGAAAAGGATAAGCATCATCAGCTGAAGTTGAGTGTCGCTTAATTTGTGGGTCAAAATTAATAAAATAATTCCGTTGACATTTTTAAAATAATATTATTATTTTTTAATAAAACGACACCGTCCAATCCCTTGTCGTTCTCCTTTCAGAACCAACGGGCAACGGCTATTTTATTATATGAAAATGGAGGGAAAAGCTTCTGCTATAAATAGCTCTTGCTTCTCCCTCTTCCTCCCAACATCTCACTACTTCAAAGCCTTCATCACTCTCTCTCTCTATCTCTCTCTCTCTCTCTCTCTCTCTCTCTCTCTCTCTCTCTATCCATCTGTTTGAAGTTCCATGGCCATCCCTGTGATAGATTTTTCAAAGCTTGAAGGAGAAGAGAGGGCAGAGACTTTAGCCCAGATAGCCAACGGCTGTGAGGAATGGGGGTTCTTCCAGGTACATAATCCAGACCAACTTTCTGTAATTTGAGTTTTTAATGAAAGTAAACTGAAGTAAAAACCATGAAATCACAGCTGGTGAACCATGGAATATCAGAGGAGCTTCTAGAGAGGGTGAAAAAGGTGAGCTCGGAGGTCTACCAGAAAGAAAGAGATGAGAATTTCAAGAAATCGAAGGTTGTGGGGCTTTTGAATGATTTGGTGGAGAAGAACGGGGAGCAGGAGAAGATCCATGATTTGGATTGGGAAGACGTTTTTACTCTCCTTGACGACAATGAATGGCCGTCCAAAAACCAACAATTCATGTAAGAATATTTATTTTCGATTAATGGAAGGATTTTCTAAAGATCTTAATGATTTAGGTTAACCTGAAAATTTTACAGGGAAACCATGGAAGAGTACCGGAAGGAGCTGAAGAAACTCGCAGAGAAAGTAATGGAGGTAATGGATGAAAACCTCGGTTTACAAAAAGGGTATATTAAGAAAGCCTTCAACGGCGGAGACGCCGCCTTCTTTGGCACCAAGGTCAGCCATTATCCGCCGTGTCCTATGCCTGAAAAAGTTAACGGCCTCCGAGCACACACCGACGCTGGCGGCGTTATCTTACTTTTTCAAGACGAAAAAGTCGGAGGCCTTCAAATTTTGAAAGACGGCCGGTGGATCGACGTTCAGCCGCTGGCGAACGCCGTCGTGATCAACACCGGAGATCAGCTCGAGGTGCTCAGTAATGGGAGGTATAAGAGTGTTTGGCACCGGGTTTTGGCTACTCCGGACGGGAATAGAAGATCCATTGCTTCGTTTTATAATCCCTCTCTGAAGGCCGTAATTGCTCCGGCCCCGGCATTGGTAGACAAACCTAAACCGGACGAGGATAACGTTTATCCCAAGTTTGTGTTTGGGGACTACATGTCGGTTTACGCGGAGCAGAAGTTCCTTCCGAAAGAACCAAGGTTTCAGGCAGTGAGGGCCATGTAATAATTTAAGAAAAAATAATATATAAACATAAAACAAAATGCCACGTGGCAACCGTATTTTGCCATTTCTCTTCGTTTTTTTTTCAGAAAAAAAGTTGTGTTTTTGTTGCACGTGTGTAATCAAATATGCAATTGTCACTTGTAAGTTTGATCTTCTTCACTACGTCTTTACTTGACCTGATCATAGTACATAAAAATAGACAAAACTGAACTGAAACTGTCGATTTTAATTCATAGGCCGACGCCGGTTGAAACCAAGACTGAAACCATGTCTCAAAAAAGTTCTAAAAATCAAATAAAATCTTACCCAAACCCTAATTAAATCTGATATAAATCTTAAAATTAGTTACAAAACTACTCAATTATCTAACTAAGTTAACATTCCATGAATTGAAACTTACATCGATTAACACTTAGATTTTGTATATTTCATAACCAAGGTAATGTTACAAAAACAATTAAACCGCTCAAATGAGCAAATTCTACATCTTTTTTTGCATGAACTCGAAGCACCAATCACAAAATAACCAATCAGGCGATGACACATCACAATTAAAACATCATATATTACATACGAAAGAATCAAGCTATTACCTCCGAGTTCGATCACATTCATGTTCATATCAAATGTTATGTTCCCATGAAAAAACCATTGATGGCTCCAAATTACAAAATACAAGACAAAACTAACACCAAAGAAAATACTCTATTTTATCGTATTAAACCAATTTAATTTGATGAAAGTACATGATCTCATACCGATACGAAGTATATTTTTAATCTAAACCCTGACGCGACGACACAGAGGTAAAATTTAAAAATATAACTACATGGTAAACTTAGTATTACTCATGATTATGAGCTCGAAAAACTAAAAATTAAAAGAACTGTTCTGCACTTTTTAGCTATAATAATGAACAATAAATACATCGGGGCAATCTAATTTTATATGTTCGAAGATAAATGTTGGGATCGAATTATATTTTACCATGCTAATGTAAAATTTCCTGTGATTTGTAATTCTATACAATCATTTACACAAACCTGGCATGTTTGCGAGGTTTGTCTGAACAGCATCAAAGAGCCTTCTGATCGAGTCTTTCGTTCCAATTCAGNGGGGCAGTCTAATTTTATATGTTCGAAGATAAGTGTTGGGATCGAATTATATTTTACCATGCTAATGTAAAATTTCCTGTGATTTGTAATTCTATACAATCATTTACACAAACCTGGCATGTTTGCGAGGTTTGTCTGAACAGCATCAAAGAGCCTTCTGATCGAGTCTTTCGTTCCAATTCAGGCACCGAATCAGGCTGTGAAACCAATCACCTGTTTGGTCGAATTTGTTCACCGTAGGAAGTGGGTGCTCGCTCATCGATATTCGGACCGAATCGCCCCTCGAGAGCTGTTGTCTTCTCTTTCCGTCAAAAGAAGCCCAGGCATTGCTTCGAGCATCGTCTGGTATCTGTTAGTTTATAATTAAGATAAGAAACGGAATGAATCTGTCATAATATGATCTAAGAGACCCTATGTATAATTCAACACAAAAACAAACAAAACTCAATCCTCTACACACATAATACAGTTTCTTTCTCGATTGATTACTCTTTCTAATGACCTCCTAATTATTTAATACCATCTAACTCTACTCATTTCCATGAAAAACTCTCAGTTTCTATTAACTACATTTAACTATTGATAACTACTCATTCAATATTATTATAACTTCTAACATCATTCTTCGAGCAAAATGGTAAGTGATGATAGGATAACATTTGCTTGGGCATGGGGATAAAGAGGACACAAGGTTTGAGAAAGATTCAGCTGAGGGTTTTTAGCAAATGTAAAAATAATGGTTCATAAGTAAAAAAGCTTGATAATAAAGTTATCTAGTACAAAGCCATTGTGTAAAAAGCTAACACAGAAAACAAAGTCAGTTGGATAAAATAGAAAGTAATTCACCTTCAATTCAAGCCTGGCAGAGTCTGGAAGTATAACTGGCCTAAATGAAAGAGAGTGGGGACAGATCGGAGTAAATAGCATGCATGGAACATTTGGATGCACCTACATCAAAGACGACCTCTTAGACGAAAAATTAGATTATTTAAAAAAACGTGGAACCTCCCATTAATGAAAATACCCCTTTTCAAATGTAATAAAGTTTGGGACTTGGGAATCAAGAAGTCCATAATTTCATATTTAGAAGTAGTAGTACTTTGCATTTATATTATGGTCCTCAGTTTATGTTACTGTTTTTTAAGCAGCCAGATTGTATGTGTTTAATCAATAAGCTAAATTTCTCAGTTTCTACCTTCAGGATAGGGGAGGAAATTCAAAACCCAGTCCTATTTAATTAAGCCTCTTGATATAGAGCTAAAACTGTAAAACACTGAGCAACAACAATTTTAACATCAATCAACTAACTAGTTTCTATGTGGTTTATTATAAGCATATGAATGAAGGTATTTCTAATGATCTAAAACTAAGTCCACCCATTCTTTTGGTTTTAAAGACTACATACCATGGAACCTCCTGCGGCTGTAGAGTAAGCAGTGCTTCCTGTAGGTGTAGCAACGATCACTCCATCACCTTGAACCTGAAAAAGTATATCCTATTTCAGAAGTAGTGGATGAACTTAAAATTCATAAAAATCTTTTCAAGTCGATAATTAATAAGTTCACAAAATGTAATTGAATATTGACATTACCAATTGTCTCAAAAGTTCAAGCTTGTAGGCGATTAATAATTTTAATCATTATTTTAAATTCTTTCTGACATTTATGTAATTTTTTTTATTGGTCCTTACATGTAATTTTTTTTAAAGTTCATAACATGTGAATCGAATTAGGAACTTATAGCTCCCATACATGAGATATTACTAACTGTCTTAAAAACTCAAGGTTGTGAGCAAATGATAATTTAACCATTTATATATTATATTAGCACATATGTTGAGAATCAAATGATAATAACTGAGAAAGAAAAAAAAAATGTGAAATAACAGGGACATCAAGATTTACGTAAAAAACTCAAAATAAAAAAAAAATTTACAGATGAGAAATTCACTAATAAAGAAATCAATATATTATGAGTTTTACTATTCAAATATCAATATATAGAGAACAAAAAAATATTTGTCGAATGAAAATCAAAGAAGTCAATTACCTTTGTTATAAGCCGATCATGCTCGTAGCATTCTATTTTAGAAAGGTACGGATTTGAACCCCGATCCACGACAACTTCATTAAGAATGTCAAATACTTTTCCAGGTAATGCTTTTCCATTTCGGAATATTTCACACCGTAGACGCATTCGAAGAGTGATGTAGACTCCATCACGAGTGTTATTTCCATGGATGATCTGTTTCAGGTCTTGCCTATAATCGTCAAACTGTTTCATAATAGAAGTATTACAAGATGAGAAATTTATTATTAGCAAACATCGTTGTTAATAAATTTAAATTGAAAAAAAACAACTTACAGAATGAGAAGTTAGAAATCCAAGAGACCCAAGATTAAATGAAACAACAGGAGGAACAGCACCTCGGAATAAATTTGATGCATGGAGTATGACGCCATCACCCCCCAAACATGCTACGAAATCAACTCTTTCATGCAAATTACTGCATTGATTGAACAAGAACTTCAGCAAATCACAGAAACTATTGAGAGTAATTTGAAATATTCAATGTTTGCTTAGTTCAGTTCTGTTTCAAACCTTGTATCTTGAGAATAAAAGGTTTGAACAAATCCAAACCCTGGTATTCTTGCAAATGCATCATGAACATCAGGTTCTACAAGAACGTTCATTCTTTCTTGGTAATATAAATAAGATGCAACCTGCAAATAGGAAAAATAGTTCCTTTGAAAGAAGTGAATCCAGATATTATTCGCAACAAAGAAAGATGTGCAATCTAACAAAAGTTTTGGCTACCTTACAAATTTCAAACTCTCAAACAAGATGACAACAATGTTTGCAACCTTAAGAAATAATGACCTATATCTTTGTTTCCTATAAGTTGCAGTACTATTGGGTTTTAACCAAATTAAAAAAATCTTTTAACCTAATAAATTTACAAATACCTCCCACAGAAACATCAAGAGGAGAAGTCAAATCACAGAAGACAAAAAATAGAAAAAATAAAAGAGAATCATGCTTATTATTCGCAACAAAACTATTTATGACAACTTTTGAAAGTTCCACTAAAGTATCCAGACAGTGATGATATTTGTATCTATGAAGAAACATAAATGAAAAAGGCAATTATATCAGTGCTCAACAAAATTTCACAGAAAACGAACTTATCACTCCTTTTCGTTTGGTTGGAAGCACACAAATAAAAAAAAAAAACCTGCTTTTCCTTTTCATTTTTTTAAAGTAATCAAAATTTTGTCAAAAAACGACATCATGAGTAATTAAAATTTTGTCAAAAAAAAAAACAATAACATGACACAGTAAAACTTGGCAAAAAGGCTCTTTAGAAGATGTTCCCCACACATCCATCAAACAGGGAAGGATGGATCTTGACAAGAAAGAAGACTATGAATTGAAAATTTGATAGAACACACCATATTACGATAAGACAAATAAATTTACTATCAAAGGAATTTTTAATGGTGATTTATAGGAAATGAATTCTCAATAAAGCTAAAATTGAAAAAAATTCAATATAAACTGCAATGCCACCTCTTTAGCTTCTTCCATGAGCACTTGGCCTAACTTTTTCAACAACAACACAGTCTTCGGTGTAGATTTCCACATAAGCATTTGTTGCTGGGTACTAGGATGTGTGAATGCTAAGGAGGCTTCAGTTACTTTTTCTCTGGTACAAGAAAATCCATCTGTCCGAACTAAGAACATCTCAGCTTTCTTTCTGGACTGTATCCTCACAACACCAGTTGTGGAAGCACACATGTTACCTTCAACAGTTTCCAAGTCATCATTACCTGGAATTAAAGTAGCTTTGCTATTACTCACATGATCCTCACTTTTTATTTTGGATTCGAAACTATTTTTAGCACTCATTGCTACTTTGGTTTCAGGAATAGGGCAAATGCGATCATCGACCAATTCTTTATCTCGGGGAATGGCAGAGATCTTGCCAGCACCATTCAAGTGCTCTGGTGTTGCTGTTGGAACAAACTGGGAATCTAGAACTTTATCTTCTGCATTGACAGTTCCATTTGAACCTCCTGTGCCCACTATGCCTTGTTCAAACTCTCCAGCTACAGATCCAACTTCCCCATTGGTGATAATCGAAATTTTCTGCCGAAATGCTAAATATGTTGAAGGGCAGATCCTTTTGTTCTTAAAAAATTTAGACATTTCTTTCCTCGAGAAAACATTGCAGGGAGGAAGCTGTGCCTTTAAAGGGTCAGTTTCAATGGTGAATTGGGATGGAGATTCTATCTCATTGTCTATTCTATCCAGAGATGTCAAACCTGGCTCCGTAACCGTGTCATTATAGGTGCCGTTCAAACCCTGTCTTTTCTCATCAAACTTCTCATAAAATTTTTCAGAAGATGTCTCATTCAACCCCGTCATTGTATCCAAAAACTTCACCGGAGGCTTATTTTGCTTATCCTGATATAGAGTCTCTTGAACAAAATCAACTTCTTGCAACTTTCTGACTCCGTTATTATGAAATTCTGAAATATTATTGATGTCACTTTGTAAAGTATCAGAATGAGATGAGAAACGAGCCATGTACTGCCTCCATCTAGAGACCATGGCAGAAGTTCTGCATACACCTTCTTTACTATGAAGATAGATTGGCTTTTTGTCGAAATCTGAAACAAGTGATGCGAATTTCTCAACTTGTTCCATTGAAGGAGAAATTCCGACTTTAACAGGGATATGAACCAATTCAACAATCCCAGATTCTACAGCTTTGTTAATCGATGCTCTGTAGATGTCATCCTTGACAGTCTCTGCCCTGAGATCCACAATAGTTTTAAAACCTTTATCAATTAACCATTTCAAGCCTTCTTCTGTTACCTGACCACCACTCCAAAAAACAACAACGGAATCTTTGGACCACATGTGTTCCTTGGAGTCATTTACATGAATAGGACTCCAATTTGCAAAGAGCATATGGCATGGATAATCCTCCCTCCGTGGAAAACCAAGATCATAGCAAACGTTCTTCAGTCTCTGAAGTTTTCTCCATATATCCATGCTTCGATCGTCATTTGGCGTCAAATAGTTCTCGAGAGCAACGTGCAAGCTCTCACAGCACCTTTTCATCTCACTTCTGAAGATGGCCAATGGAGGAAGTTCATCCTCCGATGCACTTAAATCCCCAAGACGAAATGAATTTATAAGAGAAGATCTTCCAGAAAGAATATCTTGTCTTCCCTTGTTTAAAAGAGATACCATGCAGCCAAGAACCGAAACGATTTTATCCTCCAATAATGGCTTCTCTTCTGGAGTGAAATCATATGAAACACTGCATTCCCCGGTTAAAGGATTACATAAAGTATCCATTAATGCAGCATGAAGCCACTCAGCAGTTCTAAATATTCTACAATACGCCTCGACTTCAGCAATATCACCAGGAATAGGACCAATCCAAGGTAACTTTTGTGGTTCATTATGCAGGAACGTCTTCACATCACATCAAAACAAAGGGTCAAAATAATGCATCACTTCCTTGAGGTGTAGATCTCAAATTTCTAGCAAGTGTTAGAGAGAGAAACAATATAGAAGCCGAATGAATATGCAATCGGCAAGTATAAGTATGAGCCAATTAAATTACTATAACAACAGCACCAAACCAAAGGTTGAAAAGTTCATGCAGTATTATATTCCCTTCATGTACATCTTTTACTACAACATCTACAAACTAAATGTTTTCAATAAAAAACTTGTGTAAACAAGATCCTATATTGATACAAGGCATAAGGTTAGCCAAACAAGCATGCATGATTCTAAAGGAAATTATAGCACTCTTTAGATTCTAATGAAAGCTGAAAATTGACTTTAAATTTCATGCTGTCAAATATTTTTAGATTCTAATGTCTGAAAAGGGAACCTCAAATAAAGGTTATGTTACTGTCATAAATCAAATAACTATATCAGATTTGTAACATCAAACTCGTACAGGTTTTATCGACTTTATTGTCATCTATCAAATAATTTGAAAAGCCATTAAAATTCCTGGAAAATGTCTCAGATTTCCCCAATCTCAAGCATAAAAGATATTGGATCGCATTCTATAAAATGAAATCGTGACCGCCAACCTTTACATAAACATCAAACACATATTTCGGACAACAAATTGTCGACAAGAAGAGAAATTGATTAAAAAAAACAAAAAGGTTAAACAAGTAATAGTTCAAGCCATAGACCTCAGAGTCAAACCCGAAATTCAAACAAAACGGAGCCTTCGAAATCTCCGCAAAAACAACGAACTTAAGAAGCCGCTTCTTCCTCCGCAACTTGAAATGGAGAAGCCTGGAATTGCCGCGAAGCAGAGGAGGTTTAAAGAGAGGGAGAAAAGGGGTTGAGGCGACGGCCGGAGGACACCGATTCATGCCGGCGACGATGACGGCCAAGTGGCACATGAAGCAACATAACAAAACACCGTTGAAGACCTTGCTTAATCGCCTCTTATGGCGATATTTGCAGCTTTTTCACAGCAGTGAAAATGGTGTTTGGCGGCGGAGAGGATAGCCAAAGCCTGGAGAAATGGCGGGTTGGGGAAAGAGAGGGATTTGAGGATAGGAACAAAGGACAAAGTTTTGAATTTTTGAGTGGTCGTAGAAAATTGGATTCAATTTTTCTCCATTCATCATCGTCCACTCTTCGAATTTTGACGTGACATTTTTTTTCAACCAATATCTTTAATTTTTCTAACCACGAAACATCTTCCTTCGACACAAGAACAAATTATAATTTTTGATAATTGTTCCATGAATTTCATTACCCGTCGAATCTATCTTTCTCTATTCTTCATCGATTCTGTTGATTTTGTTTCCGAGTAATTTTTTCTGATGACACCCAATAGGTGAAAATTTCATCTTGTGAAAATAGAACATTCATCATCAATAAAGAATTTTGAGGATAACCGGCCATCACCATTATAGTTTTCGTTAATTGTTCTGTGAATTTCATTAATAGTCGAATCTTTTTTTTTTTCCTATTTTTCATTTGATTTTATTTCGGGTCATTTTTTTCCAATTTACACAACAATTCGATGACACTCGATATGTTAAAATAGAACATCCGTCATCAATCAAGAATTTCGATAATAACGGCCCAAAACCATTACAATTTTCGTTAATTATTCTGTAAATTTCATTAATAGTTGAATCTATTTTTCTCTATTCTTCATGGACTCTGTTGATCTTGTTTCCGGGTAGTTTTTTTTTTTCAATTTACACAACAATTCGATGACACCCAATACATCAAAATTTTACATTGTTAAAACAGAATATCCGGCATCAATCAAGAATTTTGAGGACAACGGTCCATAACTAGTACAGTTTTCGTTAATTATTCTATGAATTTCATTAATAGTCGAATATATTTTTTTCTATTCTTCATCGACTCTGTTGATTTTGTTTCCAGGTAATTTTTTCCATTTTACACAACAATTTGTTGACACCCGATATGTTAAAACTTTACCTTGTTAAACAGAATATCCGTCATCAATCAAGAATTTTGAACAACGCACTTCAATCTTAGAAGAAATCGAAAGCTGGGATTAGAGGTAACTCTGAATGATGTAATTCGAATTAAAGAAAGACAAAATAAGAACCAAATTATCCTAAAAAAAAGAATGCAAAAAGAGAGAATAAAAATTAGAAATATATATTTCTTATGGGAAAAAGGGAGAAAAAGAAAGTCCCTGTTAGCTGGACTGTTGAAGGCTCGGAGCAGCTGTAGACTGAAGATTCAGTTTATGGGGATGGCCTGAGCTCTGCTTCAATCCCTTATTTCTTTCCTCTCCGGCCGGCAAAGCAAGTTTCTCCGGCCGGCCACGGTTCTTGTCCATCTCGGCCTCGGGCTTCCTTTTCACTTTCTTCTTCTTCATCAATGTGCTCTCCGCTCTTGCATCTTCAATGTAGCTGCTGCTCAAAGTTCCCTTCAATTTCTCCGCTCTCGGCCTGTCCAGGCCGTTCGGGGCGTTCAATGACTGGCTCGAAGTTTGAGAGCTCGTGCTAGTCGGATTGGGAACTGGCTTGGTTGATGGCAATTGAGAATGGGTGCTTGATTCCGAGGGTAATCGCTCTCGCACGTGCTGTGGTTGAGCGATTGTTTCCATATCGACTCGAACTGACTCGTCAGTTTTTGCTCCTAACATTTTTTTCCGCTTGATCTTTTCTTGATCCTGCCACTACAGAACATATTACGAACCAATTGAGATCTTATAATAGTTGATAAGTTTTACGTTGATGTCCAATTCATGAAAAAAATTCAAATCCAATTAATGGTAACTCGTTACCTTCTTATCTTACTTTTCTTTTTTATTATACAAGCAGATATGTCGAACGGATTATTTTCTCATTTTACTTTCTTATTGTATGTACTGAAGTGTAAAAGAAAGCTATAAACCTAATCAAGGACTTAATCTAACATAACTCTAATTATATAGATCGTGCATTCAATGAAAAAACGAGCTATAAACCTATTCAAGAAGTTAATAGCTAGTTTTCATTGGCTATGATGATGATCAAACATCGATACAAATGAAACAAGATCTTTGCATAAGTCGTGCAAGCTCATCTTTACGTTATGAAGTGACATGCATTTTTTAAGCTAATCATACCTTGTGCTTGTCAAATAGAGCTCTCCGCCTTTCTTTTGCCCGACAAATTGCCCGTTTGATGCCATGGTTGTCCATAGATCCAAGAGGCCACAATTCTGCAAGCTGAAGAAAAGATGGGACATCAATAATGTTAGGTGATACCTTCATTATCTTGACTCCATGGAGAAATTAGTGTTTTTTTTCGAAAAACAAAGTTGACTTCAAAAAAAAGAGAGACTAGAATGAAGATGTATTAAGGACCTTCCAAGCACCAATAAAAGAGAATTGCGGTAAGGGTGGGCCAAACAGGGCAGTGGACCGCAAGTTAGGTTGAAACTGCCCCTTCCCAATTTTTAAAATCCGTGATATTGGAACCGTGGGTAAAAAAAATTCAAAACTAGATAAAACTCAACCCAAAACCTAATAAAACCTGACATAAACTCAAAAATTAATTCCAAATTCAATCCAAACACTCAAAATTCGACTCAAATTGTTAGGGTTTTCCCCTTCATGAGGTTTTCCCTAGGATCGAGTAATCATCAATCGTCCAGACATCGAAAAACAGAGAAAAGAAAGAAGCAAATATTAAACTTGAATTTCTTGATTGATTGATCGTACGTAGGGTTAACATCTTTTAAATAGACTCCATGACCTAATTAATATGAAAAGACTAAACTGACCCACAAACTTAATTAAAATAACAACTAATAATTAGTAATTAAATAATTAGACCCGTCGGGAATAATGTTTCTCTAAAAGGAAATCCTGATGATTTGGGTCCGTAACATCACTCCCCTCCGCGAAAAACAACTTGTCCTCAAGCTGGAAGAATGGAAATAGTTGGCTCCAAGCACTTGTCCGGTACTGGTTCCTCTTCCAACTCACTGCTTGCCTCAATATCTTCAGTATATAAGGAACAAGCTTTTGCATGTGTGTCCTTTCGAGAAAAGCTCATCACAGTTAAAACACAGGCCTCGGGCCCTTCGATCTGCCATCTCCGCATGGGATAAACGTCGAAACGTGTGTGGTACTGTAGGCAAGGGTCCAGTCGTTCGGACTGAGGACTTGACCAAGGTCGGCTCTACTGACGGTATGGCAGTGTATGCTGGGTTGCGCAAGAAATGCCAGGAAGGGGCCAAGCTCGAAGAGGCTGATAAGGCGGTGGATCGACGCTCATAGGCGCGTGCTAATGTCATGGCCCTCTCTAAGGTCGGTGGAGTCTGTAACTCGACCTCGACACGTAACGAGTCAATAAGCCCGGCAGTAAAGAGCCCTATTGATTGGTCTGGTGTGACTGACAAAGCTCTGGTGACTAGGCTTTGGAACTGCCTCTGATACTGGGTCACCGTTCCTGTCTGCTTTAAATCAACTAGTTCGCCCCATAATATTTTGACTAGCATGTTCACCAAAACGTTCTCTGCATGATGCTCGGAAATGCGCCCAAGACAAATTAGGCTGGCTGCGCCGAAAACGCTCATGCCAATCATCAGCTTCTGTCTGTAAATGAAATGCCGTCAAACTCACCCATCCGTGTAATGGAATGTTCTGGCTCTGAAAATAACTCTCACACCGATTAAGCCATTAGTCAGGATTAGACGTGTCATCATATACAACAAACTCCAAACGGGCTCGTATAATCGATCGCTAAACATCCCCGGGATACGAGACATAAGTCCGGCTGCCTCTGAATCCAATAATGGTTGATCGTATCTCAGTGCCGGAATGGACTGATTCGTAGGCTGTGGATGGCTGCCCGGAAAAATATCGTGAGACCCCGACGTAAAACCACCAAAAACCAGTGGGGGAATCTCGCCTCGCGGCCAAGGAATTCCGGCTTGCGAACTCTTATCTAATCCGCCAAGCACCGGATCCGGTACCCATGTTGTGGGAAATAAACCCACTGTTGGAGATGGGTTGGCTGCGCAGGATGGCGTCGGCCATTGAGCAGCTGCGCAGGCTGCTGCCGGCGGCGTTATAGAACCCGGTGGAGCAGAAAACGGCGGGCACAGGGGCGCGGTGGTCGTCGGCTCTCCCTGAGACGTTGGCCAGTGGACAGACGCGGACGGTGCTGTTGGCGCCTGGACGACTGCTGGAAACGCTGCCGGCTGCGACAGGAAAATCGGGCGGGCGGGAACAGAGGCGCGGTGGTCGTCAACTACGGCAGAACGGCGCGCGGAACATGGCCTGGTGTGCCTTCGGTCGCGGGGTTCGCGCTAAGGCTTACCGTGGATGCTCGGTATGCGCCCGGGAAGGAGGATTAGGGCGCGTATGGTGATAACTCGGGAGTTATAGAAAACGGATGGAATAGTCGTCGGTAATATGATGGAAATATGGGGTATGGAAGTGTGAGGCAGCGGATGGCTCGAAGGATTCGAAAGATGGTTTGGTGGAGGCTAAGTGGGTCGTCGGGTGATTACTCGGGAACAGAGCGAATATATGGAAGTAGTCGGAAGAGGATGAGGGCGGTGGCGATCGTAACACTTGAGTAACCGGGAGTGTTTGGATCGGTAGGCCTTGGTCGTGGCTCGGATATGACGCACCGAGTCTCGGCTAAGGATTGACGTTTGTTGGCCGGATGTGACGCACCGGAGAACTTGGTCGATTGAGAGAGTTTGATAAGAAGGCTCAAGGCTCTTGTATTATCAAATTTTCACTGCCTTCTAATCGAGGCTTACATCCTATTTAAAGACAAAATTAACTAAGGAAAGTAAATGGAAGGGCGCTCGGCCGTTAGATAGTGATCTGTGTGAAGGAGTTGAACGGCGCTCCTTTAACGTGCATGGGCCCGGTCCAAATGCGTGTGTACGAATAAGGTAAGGGATGATCAAGAGAGATTTGGAGTCGCTCGGCTGAATATGCCCGAAGATACGTGATCGGATGAGATCCCGCAAAATNCGGGCGGGAACAGAGGTGCAGTGGTCGTCAGCTCCGGTAGAACGGTGCGCGAGACATGGCCGGCCGCAGAGGGCACGGGACCCAGACCTGCGCGTGCGGCTAGCGCCGGCGAGGGGTCGGACTCTTCCGGTTGCGGGGCGCTGGTCGTCGTCGGTGGAAGTTGCAGCCAGCGGCTCTCCAGGACTGCGCGCGGCATAAGGCTGGCCGCAGAGTGCGACACACCCTGCCCTGCACGTGCGGCCAGCGCCGGCGAGTGGCCGGACTCATCTGGTTGCAAGGCGTTGGCTGTCGCCGGCGGTGAGGGCAGCCAGTGTGTCTGAGAACCGGCTGTCGGCGCTGGTTGCCGGGTTCCAGCTTGAAAAATTTGAAATGGTTGCATCTGGGCTTCATGATTTGCTAGTGCTAGATCTTGATTTGCTTGTGTCTGTTCTTCTTGGGATTCCATAAGTGTTAACATTCGCTGTATTAGGGAGTACATCATCGATGATTCTTCTCCCTTAACAGAGACGGCCGGAGAATTGTCATTCGATTCGGAAGAGGGTTTTGGCTCTGATACCAAATTGTTAGGGTTTTGCCCTTCAGGAGGTTTTCCCTAGGATCGAGTAATCATCCCTCGTCCAGACATCGAAAAACAGAGAAAAGAAAGAGACAAATATTAAACTTGAATTTCTTGATTGATTGATCGTACGTAGGGTTAGCACCTTTTAAATAGACTTCATGACCTAATTAATATGAAAAGACTAAACTGACCCACAAACTTAATTAAAATAACAACTAATAATTAGTAATTAAATAATTAAACTCGTCGGGAATAATGTTTCCCTAAAAGGGAATCTTGAGGATTTGGGTCCGTAAAACAAATACAATAAAAAAAATATTTTATTTTTATATTATATTATTTTAGAAAATTGAAACTGGACAAGGAAAAACTACCGCACCGTATTTCACCGTTCTAGTTCTATTTCATCCAAGAACCCGGACCGTACCCACCTTAAATTGCGGTCCATAAACAAGAAGAAACTTCTAGCATAGTTCTATCTATAAGAGCAAGGATTAAAAGAAGGTTTTGAAGAAAATTAAGTTTACCTCTACATACAGCTTTCTGATTTGTGGACCAGCATCTTCATCTAGGCCCTACAATTACCAAGAAAATGATAATCATAAAAAAGTTGAAACCACAAAGGTAGAGAATTTTCAATTCCATAAGCATAAAAATTACATCAACAAAGAGATCATAGAGATCACAAATCTTTTCCTCCAATATAGCCTCCATACTGAATTTTCTTTTTTGGACACCTTTTTCCTCAGAACCCAGTTCCTTCAAATCATCTGATGCGACAGCTTGTTTTTCAACTGCCTGAAGATGTGAATGGTCAAGTGACCCAGCAAAAAAAAAAATATGCTGATGAGCATTTGAAAAAAAAAATCTTCAAAAAAATAATAATACATCAATTTCATTGCATCATTACAATGTTTAACGGCCAAAACTGAAGTATTGCTGTGTAGCAGAATAATTACATCTATAAATGAAAAACTAATGGTAACTGCCTGGAAAGCTATCAGCCAGTGAAACCATTCATATCCTAAGAAGACCATAAAGTGATGTAGGTCAAAGATATGTTATACAGGTCTTATGAAGATGTCATTTAAAAAGAAATGACGCAAACATGTGGACACCCAATAGAATGGTGAAAACTGAGTCTTCTAATATTATTTGTCATCTTTTTACATGTCAGTTCAAATATTTATGTCAAAATCTCTTTTCAGCTTCAATACTAATAAAGGTATCCAAATGAGTCAGTGGCAAGTCCAGTTTTTTTTCTTTCTAAAATGACAAATCTTTAGTGTGGGACTAGCTCTGAGGCAGTGAGTATGTCGGTGAGTCATTTTTTATGGCTTTAATTCATATTTGAGTTTCATAGTTTGTTTTTTTCCTCGTAATCAAAAGCCATAACTGTGAAAAAAGCGCCTCTTGCGAAAAAAAAGAACAACATGAAGTGTAAAGGCCACCAAAATCTCAGAATCACTACAACCATATTTTATAATTCATGCATGGAAATTGGGTAAATCATTAGAAGGAAAAAACAAGATACTAATCAGATTGCCATTACTATTCAACTAAATTACATTTATGTTTCATAAAACATATCAAAAGCCAGAAAGAGAGTAATCTCAAAATTACCACAACAATATTTCATAATTCAGGCATGGAAATTGGGTAAATCATTAGAAGGAAAAAAAGAAGATACTAATCAGGTTGCCTTTACTATTCAGCTAAATTACATTTCTTTTTCATATAACATAGCAAAAAGCCGGAAAGAGAGTCATTTATACACAAGCTGAAGAAAAGGAGATGGGTGGAGAATAAGAGGAAGACATACCTTGATCTCCACAGAAGGGGGGCGTATTTTAATCATTTCAACAACTTCCTTTTTCATTAGTTGAAACCTATCGTCATGCTCTTGCTTTGCCGATTGACTTGTACTTATCATGACTTTTAAGTTTCTCTATAACAAAAGCACACAGTATACCATACTCAATTTAATGTTGCAAAGTTCAGTCATCAAAAATATAAGAGGCCTCATGTTTAACAAAATCTTCATGCAAGTAAAGCAATTTCTGGTATTGACAATGAATATTCCCAAGTATCACGCATAGGAGATTAGGTTTACCTTGAGAGTTCTAAGTTGCATTAAATGACCAAGAATGCTCATGAGACGACTAATCAACTCTTTTGATATCTTCCCATGGCTTGCCTGCTAAATAGCAATGTAAGTTAGCTTTTTCCCTTAAAAAATTCAAGAATCTTGAGTTCAATGCTCCAGTACCGCAAGTCTAGCAACTTTTGCAAGCTTTAACTTAATTTCTCTAGGGAGTCTCCTTTTGATGGCATCTGCCTCTTGATTTTCCATAGCTGGTGGTCTCGCTGTAATTATAAGCATGGATAAATTATATGTAAGTTTTGTAAATTATCAAACCAAAAGAATGGATTCTCCAAGAATTTGAGTCATACACTCAGCGACCATCTTCTCAAGCTCCCTTAAAGCCTTTTCTAACATTGAACTTCTAGGCCTCACATTAGAGCCCTCTTTTTTGTTCATGATTGAAGATTTCTGCATTACATAACCCAAAACAACCTTAACAGCGGAATGCCATATAGAGAGTAAAACACAAACCACGAACCAAACATCAAGTAAAAGCAACATTTCATTGGAAGTCAACTTCACAGAGTGAAAAAGGAGAAACCACTTAGTCAAAGTAACCAAAACTACAATCAGAAGAGTATTGAGTAACATATCTATGTTTCCCATATTTATTTTACAACTTTTACAACGTAGCATGATATTAACTTACAAATTATAAAAGTGAGGAATAAAGTAGATTCATTGAAATAAAACGAATTAAATAACACAAACTAAATGGAAAAGCCACGAGTCCGCCAAAGCCTGGGCTGCAAAATATTAAGAATGACTGACTTAAAAAATAACTACTTCAAGAGCAACTATAACTCTCTTTGTAAAATAAAATTTCTGATTCTCAATCACTCACATTCCCCTTTATTTATAATCAACTAATCCTACTATTAATACCTAAATCATCCTCTTTAAATATTCTCAACATTACTTCCTCCTTGCGATCAATCTTGTCCTTGAGGTCGTGAATAGTATGGCTTTCTTTAGTGTCCATCCAAAGTAATTTCTGACCCATGTGCTGACTTCAAACCATAGAGCTATTCAGGTTCAATCTACAACTTTGTAAGCCCAAATTTTAGATGTAACCGTCTCCTTTTTATCCAAATCTTAAACACATTATAAACACTCCTTATCATTCGCCATTCATATTTCTTTTAGCTCGACCCAACCATTTGTGTGATTTATAATGAAGCTCATCAGGAGATTCCTAGCCGCCACCAACTTCTTTTTCAGTTTTCCTTCCCTTTGCAAAAAGCTAGTTGGCTGCTCCTCCCTTTCTTGACCAAATCAACCCATGGTCGGATTCTAGCAACTCTGAGCTTCTCCTCCCTATTTCTAATGTTCGTATAATCCAAAAGTCATTTAAGGTTTCCTAATACACTTAAGCATGAAAAGTAGTGGGAAACGAAATCAGGACATGTAGCATTCATTTCTTTAGTATAATAAGAACTATGGAAATAAAAAAACACAGATACTTTTAAGTGATTTCATTTATGACAATAATGTTAAAATATTAGTATCTAAAGGAAAAAGGAAAATCATACTTACAGTTACCTTTGTTGATGAGTGGTAATTAACCTCAACTAAAGTCGCACCAGGCACTTCCTGGATGCCATTCTTCTCTTTTGGTTGAATGGATGCTTCCATCTTGGATGATTCCAACTCTTCTAAACTATTGAGACCTTTTCCAGATTGGATTTTTGATGAAACATAACCACTTCTATCTTCGATTTTTTTATGTGAAACATCAGATGGACCAGTTGATTCTTTTGGCTTGTTGTTCGAGTTCTTAGAGAGGATGACTCCTGTTTGCAGCTGATCAATATCCTTTATTCCAGCTAACGATGTAGAACTATTGTCGTTATAAGTCTTTACTGAAGAAGAAGGATCCACCACCATTTTTGCATCAACAGATTTCTTTCTGGGAAGTCCAGATGGATTCAGCTGACTCTGCAATTTTAGATCTTCAAAGAACTCGTGTGAACCACCCATACTTTGTGAGGGATTAGCAAAGTTTTTTGTTTTTCCACTAGCCGTTTTCCCTACTTTTACTTGCTTAATCGCTGGACCACCATTATCATTTCCGGCATGATCCTTAAGCAAATCTTTTCTGCGCCTTTTCTTTGGCTGCTGATTGGATAACGTCGGAGGTTCATTTCTACACAAAAAAGGGAAAAAAATTAAGAAATTCATGAAGCAGAAACCTTGCAAGCATATAAATTACTTAATTCAGTTGACAAGCCAAAAAAGCCTCAAACATTTCAACATAAACACCAAGTAAACAAAAATTCATAGCTAGACAAGAAAAAAATAGTGAAGTTCTAATGTTGATGATATCGAATGGCCAATGTACAAGTGGAGAGTGCAATATATATGTAGCAAAGATGATTTTCCATGCATCTGATGTGATATTTCCAAAGAAGCATGTTAATTGGTATTACATACATAAATGTGAGAAATTGTCTGCACAATTCCCAGAAATAATAACAAAACACAAACCTTAGTTAAGAATTATGGAAGAATGTTTCGACTTAATCAGAAACTAAATACCCAAGATAATGAATTATCACAGATGACTAAACTGAAGCATATATAACATAGAACGGCAAACAAGAGGCTACTAATTTAAATAGACTAGACTATTGATATCTATCAGTTTACAAATGAGGAAAATGAATGGAAAAAAAATACATAACTAGCATGATTTCAATAACTTTTATCCTATCAATGGAAGAATAGGAAAACTCACAATCGCTCCAACTTCCCCCTATTAACAAAGAATCCTTCGTGTCTTATTGCAGAATTATCCACTTCAAAATATTCATCCTGCAGTACATGAAATCAAAATCAAATAATAAATAATATTGGTGTGACCACTAGAATGATGGCATCACCTACCAAAAAGCACTAAAATGGGCAAAGAAATAAATAAATGAATATAATCTAAAGCACCAACCAGCTCAGCATCATCAATAAAAGAGTCCTCAGTATCATATTGATCGTCATCAGGAAGTATTTCTTCGTCATCACTACTATCATTCCCCTAAAAACAAATTCAAAAACTATGTTTCAAAACTAGTTCAATCCCTTACAATGAGATCTGCAAATCACTGACAATATTTTTGGAATTTCCAACAAATAATCAGAACTTATCAAAGGAAAACACTAAAAAGTGACTGAAACAACTCAATGTGCATTACAAATAGATACCATATAAAGACGTTCAATCTTCTCAATAACAGCACTAAAACGATTTGGTTGAGGCGCATCATTCAATTCGGTCTCACTTGGCTGTCCCTGCAACAAAAATACATCGACAAAAAAGTTTGTCACTCTAACAATATTACTTGTCACTCTTACTTGTTAACATTAAATGATGCGTGACAAGAAAAAAGACAATGTTGTCAAACATGCATCAAGTCAGGCAAACTTGATATCAATGTGTACATAATCCTCTGGAGCTTATGAACATTATAACCGAGTCAAGAGGAGAAAACTTCATCATTTTGAGGGTATACAATCCATATAAAGAAAAAGTAATGAGACAGCACAAGGGAAGACGAGATGTCATATTAGTGACAGCAAAAAAAAGGAAACCACAAAACATCTTACACAATAAGTACAGAAAAATGTCGATCATTCAAGATGGACTCGAAATAAGAATTCTGAGGAGTTAAGATGTGAAGGTTTTTCCTCGAATCAACCTTACTCAACTTAAAAAAAAATTATTAGAAAACTACTATATCAATTTTTTTCTCAATAGAGAAATTTAAAACAAAAAGAATTAATCTACTAGTGTATGAAGTAGATTAGCTGATACTATTTCTAGATCAGACCAAAAGGAGGGAGACCTTGCAGCATATCAGCTCTTCAAATTACATAATATTGATCAACCAATTTTAACTCATTCTTGAAAAGACAACATTTGACTAAAGCTGGCTTTTATCTGTACAAGATGGGATAAAGTATGACATCACTTTACGCCAGCAGACCAGAAACAATCTCAAATCTGATCCAACGATAAAATAAGTAAATGTTAGTAACTCTGATAGTTTTAATAGTAAAATTCATTAAGCAAATAACTAATTTAAAAGCCAACCAAATAGAAGTATGAACTAAATTTTTTATTAGTGCAATGCTCTTAAGGTAACTCACAACACACAATTAAACCATATATTTTCTATGAAATGATAATCATAAAGCCTCTCTTTTCCTTTCAGACCCAGACCTCGATAAGCAGTTATTTGTTTATTTACTATTATCGTATTCTATCCAACTACGACTCAATTTGAAACGGAAATTTCCAGTAGGGTATACCAGCAGACGCCAATGTACTAGTAATGAACAGCTTTGAGATTAATCCTTCTGTTCAATGCTAGTAATTGATTATTGAACTACCAAGAACGTGATAATTCTGCCGTGACTGATGAAGGCAATAACGAGTAAAATACTATCCACCCTATAAAACCTAAGAATTGAAATTTTCGCCAACGGAGCACAAACCCTAGTAACTACAAGTAAATACACCCATCAGCCGCACATGCGATGATTACAACTTACCGCGGTGATAGGAGGCGGGAGGGCAGGTAGGGTAACCGCAGGGGGTTCAGGCGCATGAGTAGGTACATAACCTTTGTTAACGTCCTTAACAAGCTTCTTCCACGAAACTATGGTCGTCTCACCGGGTCGGAGATCAACCGAGAAAATCTGCCGATCACCTGCTTTCAAGAACGGCGATAAACTCCTCGACGATCTGCCAGCTCCCCCACTACATTTATCTTCCTCCATTGAATTAGGTCGAAGAATTTCCGGTCACCGGATCGGACAAAAAGAACAGGAGAATCAATCAGTCGGCCATGCGGAGCGTAAAGACGATAGACGAAGATTGGCAAACAAAATCCACGAGGAGGGAAAAATATAGAGAAGAGCAAGAAGCTAAGATACGCGAGAGAAAGAGTTGGGTTAATCTCTATTTCGCCGGTTAAAAACCAGTTTCCGAAATTCTCTCCATGCTCGTCTCCTTCCAGAAAGTAAAAGATGGAAGACAATAAAACGGACGGGTGGAAGTTGACCCGAAGTGGATCCGATCCATATCTGATTTGGTTGGGCTCACTAGATTTAGGCCACTAAGCAGAAATCAATCTTGCCACGTAATAAGGTAAAAATTAATTTACATTTTTACAATAGTTATTTAATGAAATTATTAATAGACACTACGAAATTAAAAGTATTTTTTGACCGCTAACTTAAATTTTTAATTATATCAATTGACACATTTAAATAAGGGTGGGCGGATCCGGTCCGATCTGATCCAATTAGATCGAATTCGGTCGGATCGGACCAGGTATTCGGTAGATGAGTTTTTTATTTGATCCGAATTTTGGATCGTTATCGGATCGGATTGGCTATCGGATTCGAAGCCAAATCCGACGGCCAATCTGTTCCAATCCGAAAGTCGGATTGCTTCATTCAAATCGGCCGAAAGTTGAAAGTCGAAATCCTAAATTATTCAGCATCCCAACTCCGATTTTGGAATCCGAAAATCATTCGTCCCAATTTTTCGACTCCGCTACTCCGACGACGAAGCCGAGCCGCCTTGCCGACCCTCTGCTCCTAGACTCCGAGTCTCCGACGACGGCCGTGAAGAACAGAAACGAAGATATAAATAGGTATGGAGATTTGATTTTAGATTTGTAAATTATTTCTGTAAATGTAATTGTAAATGAGTGGATTCGTTAAAAACGACGAATAACAGAGGAGGAATCGACGGAGGAGCCAGTCGGCCGTCGATACCTTCATCGGATCGCGTCGCGAATTACATGTTTTTACAAAGAAATTTCATAATTACAGATTTTTAAAAATCCGATCTGATTCGATCCGATTTCTTTAATCGGATTCGGATCGAATTCGAATTCGGATGGCACATGCATCCGAATCCAATCGGATCAAAATTATTGATCTGATTGTTATTGGATCGGATTGAATTTGCCTCAATCTGATCCGATAACAACCTGATGCCCACCTTTGCCTTTAAATATGATTATTTTTTAAATAACATTTAAATTTTTAATTTATCAATTAATACATTAAAATATTAGTGTATTTTTAATCTTTAAATTTTAAAATTTTATCAACAAATAACGTAAACGTAAATTTTTTTTATTATTCATTTTTTTAACATTTAATTTTAATATTTTTCATTCTAATTTTTCTTTTTCGATAATTATACTCGAGAATATATAATAATTAACAAAATTATTAAAAAAAAATGTTAATTAACTTAAATTTAATGATAATTTTCTAACTTCGTCATGTTAATTGATAAATTAAAAATTTAAGGTATTAGTTTAAAAATAAATAATACTTTGAGACGTCAATTGATAAAATTAAAATTTTAAGATATCAGCTGAAAAACAATCATCATTGAAGGTGCCCATTAATAATTCGTATTTCGTAACACGAGATGCAAGTGACTTATATTTTTCAATTTAACTCAACAATAATAGGACCAAAATAAATCTTTTAGGAATAAATTAATATAAAATATCAAAAATAAATTTTAGGAATCGAAAAAGAATCCTTCAAAAAAAGAATTATGACATAATATATTATCTAATTACATAAAATTATCAATAATGAAAATAAAATTTATACGAATTTTAATTAATAATTTATTTACGGTATTTTCCGATTTAATAATTTTACTATATTAGACCTATAACCAAACCGATTACATAAGTCACACATAATCGCTAAGAAACCAATATTATGTTGTATCGTCTTCTTTCGTTTGTACAATCTACGAAAATATCATTCATTATGTTCTATTGTTTAGGGGCTAATTTGCATTTCTGAAAAGTGTAGGGTGTGTTTGTTTATTTCGCCGTACTTCAAGGTTTTTCTATGATTTTACCCTAATTAATATTGTTTCACTATTTAAAAATAAATAAATAAATAAAAGAGTTTTTAAAAGAGCCCAAAAACCCTACACAGGGAAGCTTGTTTTTGTTCTTCATCTTCCTCGCGCCGGCCTCTCTCTGTTACTTTGCTCTTTCCTCCTTCGGCGCTGCTCCGATAATCATCTCCGGTAACGTGATTCTCTCTTCTCTTTACTTCTCTCTTTGCTAATTTCTCCGGCGTTCCTTGACACGGTCTATCTCTCGCTTTTACTCCCTTTTCGGCTCTTTGTTTCGCCTAAACTCTTATCTCTTTGGGCCATTGTATTGATTTTCCAAGCTCTCGACAGGGAGAGATTTGACTATCGCAAGTTCGGAATTACTGTGTTTTTTTTTTAATTTCTCTTAATTTTTTGGCTTTTATGGCTCGTTATCTGTACACGTTGCTTTTATCTCTGTATTATCCAAATGGCTTACTACCTACGTTCTACTTGTGAGTATTGAAGCGTTTATATTTCTGCCTTTTTTGTTTCTTCAGGAAGTAAAGGAAAGCTAAACAGCTAGAACAATGTCAGGGTAAGTGAAATGCTCCTTTATATTTGGAACTTGTGAGATTCTTTTTTCGTTGAGTATCAATTTCTGGGTTTATTTTATGCATAATGTATCGAACTTTGATTAACACAATTACATTTTACTGAGACTCTTAGCATTTTATTTCTTTTCGCTGTACTATTTGCGTGTTCAAGTACCTAGGATACTTTCTTTTTGCTGATTATTCAGAAGCTGGTGTGGTTAATGGTTTAAGTGAACGAGCAAAGGGATGGAATGGAGATGACACTTGGTGCATAATTGATTCTGTTACGGATGATTAGATCTATGTTTTGATAAATACTATAGGGGTATAAGTTTGCCAATCTTCATACGAGCTTATCATTAAATTTTAATCAACCTATAATCCAAATTTTATTCTACAAGAAATTACTTTCAGATAGTGTTAGATTGGGTGCATGAGTTTTCTTACTCCATCCTTTGGGATCTAAATTGATGTTCTATATAGCCATCCCATCATCAAATGATTATAACATTATTTTAGCTCCTCAGTTCAAGAAGAAGCTGTTGAAATGTATTCTCATCAACTAATTTATTTTTTTCAGTGAAGAGGGCGTTGTTGTTGTTGAGGCCCCAGCTCCAGCTTTGGGCGAGGCCATGGACATAATGACTGCATTGCAGCTTGTATTGAGGAAGTCATTGGCTCATGGGGGTCTTGCCAGAGGCCTTCATGAGGGTGCCAAAGTTATTGAAAAGCATGCAGCCCAGTTATGTGTTTTAGCTGAAGATTGTGATCAGCCCGACTATGTCAAGTTGGTTAAAGCCCTTTGTGCTGAGCACAATGTTAACCTAATGACAGTTGCAAATTCTAAGACCCTCGGCGAGTGGGTTGGTGTAAGTACTTAATATATGTTGATATTTACTTGTATTGATGAACCTATATGTGGATGTTCTTTATTTTGTCTTTTTGTTTCTTAATTAGCATGCAAGTTTAGAGTGATATCCCTAGAATGGAGATTTGTTTTCTGAAAAATCTGTTCTTGAATATATGAATATTTAAGATCTTGTTTTAGTGTTTGTTTTTTAAGTTTTGAGTATATCAGTCAAATAAATTAGCATTAAATAGTATTTGTTGCCTTTCATCGTTATTTTCAACGTTAATTCTTCTAATTTTCTGTTTTTTAATGTAGTTGTGTAAGATTGATTCAGAAGGAAAAGCAAGGAAGGTGGTTGGTTGCTCATGTGTGGTTGTTAAGGTTTGTATCTATCCATTGAAAAAGTATGCTTCTTTACTGTTGAAGAGAGTTGACTCTTAACACTTGATGGTGATTTTTCAGGATTTTGGTGAGGATCACGAGGCCCTTCACATTGTTCAGCAGCACGTGAAGGCAAACTGATGAGCTTTTGTTCTGGATTTCATGCTTTTGCTATATGGTGATTATCTTTCGAGACCCCTTTTCTTTATCAGTTCATTGCACTTATGTTTCTGTGGCACTTAATTAATCAGTACTTATTGTGAGATCTCTAGAATCCTAGATTTTCTTATAAAGTGCTCATTTCTTATGGATAACCTGCCTCAAAATCTGCATTTAATTTACATATATGAGGTATAAAAAGAAAATTCAAATGGCCTAGAGGTTGTAGCCCAACTCATCCCAAATTTTCCTCATTTCTTTCTTTTTTTTTCTTTTGGGTTTTGCAATGGCGNGGGTTTTGAAATGGCGTGTTGGTAATCTGATACTTGACCTTTTTCATTGAACCTTGGTTTATTTTATTGGACTAGAATTACTTTTGGGATCCTTATTTGATTTATCCCGGTGAAATACTCAGAAAATAGCATTGTGCTAGGTTTACATTATTAGCATACCTTCTGATATGTCTAACAGTAAATGTTGCAATAAATATTATAAATAAAATATTAAAATAACGTCATAAGTTATGCTAATAACGTAAATCTAACATTATCTTTATTTTATTATTTTAACTTCTTATTCTTCACTCATAGTCAAACACTATTGGTACAATTAAAGTGCAATAAGTGTGTTATAATATAATTAATTATTTATTAAGATTAATGTGATTTTAGAAATATCTTTTTCAATTAGGACTCTTTGCAGATTCAAAGCAATTGAGTAAAGAATATATGTCGGTGAGTGATCAAGTGTTTTGTATATTTTGTTTGGTAGGGTTGTTGATGATCCATTAAGCTTAACAGCAATTGTTGGACGATTAGAAGTCTAACCTAAGCTGTTCTTCCTACTGCTGGTGTGCTTCTTTGGTTTGCTGCATTTTAATGATTANTCGTCTAATCACTTAAATTCGATTCAAATATAATAAAAAATATATATTTTATTTTTATATTTAATTTTCTTACAATATGAAAGAGAACCATAATAAAATCAAAATTATCCTGGAACTATTGATTCTGATTTCAAAAATCTAAAATTTTGAATGGATAAAATTGGACTAGATCAGACTGTGTATACTCCTATTATTAGTGAAGTAGGAATTTTTTAGGAAGAGTACTGTATTATTTAAAAGAGATAAACTTGATAATGAGAAAAGAAATCTAAGATTAAAGTATATTATAATAATTTAAACAATTTGAGCACGTGCCACTTATCATACCTCACTGCACCGACACTCCTCACTCAAAAAATGAAAAATAGTTTTTTTTTTCTCTAAAATAGAATTTATTTTCAATTATAATGTTTTTTCTTTAATTAAAAAGCTTTTAAAAGGTAATTCATTTTCATTATTAAATAGAGGTCAATATTGAAAATTTAAATAATCAAATAATTAATTTTATAAAATAAAATTAATCCTTTGGGGTTGTACACGTGGCGTCCAATAAGTGGAGCACGTGATTCTTCTCTCCCACCGCATAATTGGGGAACGTTTGGAAAGCTGGTTACGTTATCACGGGTTTAATTAATATTCGCGTTTCCAATCACCACCGACCGAAACCATTAATTTCTTCATTATTACGTCATAAATATCTTTTTTTTTTTGCAATTTTATTATTTACTAAAAATATTTAAATTTTTCCCTCTAGTTCGATTTATTAAGAATGTTTAAAACCGATATGTACTGAAAAATCTACCGAGCTACTCGGTTCGGTCATGCTCGGTTTTTAAAACCTAGAATTCTAACATCGATAAAATAGTCGCGCACGAGTTATACACTCCTTTTCCATTTATTATTTATTATTTTTAAGATAAAGTCAACAATAATTTAAAAGATAGGTTTGGAAATTAATCTCACCTAAGACTCGAGATTAAGACTTTGCATTAAGCATCGTATCTACTCCTCACAACTCGTCGTAGCCACACGAATAATTTGTACTTGAAAATAATCGCTACCATTACGATCTCTATGTAATATTTAAATTGTACTCAACCTTACGATATAAATTATATATATATATATACATATATATATAATTTCGAAACGTATCTTAATTAAGGTTCGTCCTTGGAGACGCACCCCATTAAACGAAAAATAATAGAAAGTTATAAAAATAATCAAAGTATTGAAAAAAATCTAATTGAAGTATTTACATATATTAAATTTAATTAAGTAATAATTAATTGTTCATTATTATAATTTAGAAACGTGTATTTATTATCTTCGATTTAAATTCTGATTCGGATCTGCTAGTGGGTCAGGGCCCGCAGCAAATTGCAAACATCAACGTAAAATCCCAATACCGTTGATTAAATCGGACGGTAGAGCCAAAGATAGTCGAAGAGCGTATTCTAGGTTTGACTGCAGGGAATTCTTTCTCCCTCGAGTATGGTTTGCTTCTTCGAGCATGAACAAGCGGTTATGCCAAGCCACTCTCTCTCTCTCTCTCTCTCGCTCTCTCTCTCTCTCTCTATCAGTTCTTCAATGGCATTTACCATTTGGTGAAAGGAAACTAGACAGAGGAAACAAAGGAGTCTGGTCTGAAGTTTGAAGAAAGCTTGGCTTGAATTTGGCGCAGAGGAAATGAAATTGTACGAACATGGCATCATCGGAGAACCAGAGACTGTCGGTTCCGGTGGCCGGAGTGTGGTGGTAGGCATGAAGCTAGACTCAAACAGCAGAGAGCTTCTTACTTGGGCTTTGGTGAAAGTAGCTCAGCCTGGTGACGTTGTGATTGCTCTTCATGTTCTTGGCAACGACGGTAAGCAATGATGACTGATTTTGCTTTTGCATTTGGTTCTTCGAATGATTTTTGTGGGAACTTTACTTCGTAAATGCAGAGATCATAGATCGGAACGGGAAGTCCTCGCTTCTTTCCATTGCCAAAGCGTTCGACTCTGTTCTTGCCGTCTACGAAGGTTTCTGCAATTTGAGACAGGTTTGATTTTCCTCTATTTTTTTTCTCACTTTTGCAAACTCTTGAAATTTTAGTAATCATATTTTATATTTAGTTTTCATGTCCTTGCTGCTGAGAAATGGAGAGAAAATAAACTTTCGTGTTTCTTGATATTTTCCTTTGCTCATTTTAAAATCAATTTCCTGCTGGTAAAATGGGTTGAATCAGTCGTAATTCGATGTCAGGTGGATCTCAAGCTCAAGATATGCAGAGGTCAATCAGCTCGGAAAGTTATAGTCAGTGAAGCAAATTTTTATAAGGCCTCAAATGTGATAGTCGGGACTTCTAAAAGTTACCATAAAATTCGGTCGACCTTGGTTGCCAAATATTGTGCAAATAAACTTTCCAAGGGTTGTGGGGTTCTAGCTGTAAACAACGGGAGAGTTGTTTTTCAAAGAGAAGTCTCTACGGAAAATAGTGACTTTCAAGGTTTCAATGTTCTACTTCTAGCAGTGTCCTTAATGATGTCTTTTCTTTTACTATTTGTTAAGATTCATTGAAGAATCTTCAAAGTAGGTTACATGGTGTTTTCTTGTTTCAGGATTTGACGAGTTTCGTGGAAATGGTTTACTCGGTTCGCTTCACAGGTCATTTAGCAAGACTTCCAATGTATTAAATGATGGTACTAATGCCATTGTTCGCGTAATGGGACATACAAATTTACTTAACAAGACCCTGATTGTTAGACAGAACTGTATAGTTTGTTCTCGGTCTTCTGATTCGAGAAGAAAGATTATCAGCTATGGTGGAGAACATGACGACTCTTTTTCCATGGTACCAGTTCTGAAACTGAAAGCAGAAGGGGCATCAACTTCTATCAGGATGTTGGTTAAAGATTTACCCGAACAGACTCCTGGCTGGCCGTTGCTTCGGCATTCTGATCGATCTCTGGACCGAAATGTTTCCAATCAGGCACTAATTCAGAAAATTTCTGTTGTTCAGTGGGCTATGAAGTTACCTGCAAGGTGTCCTTACAGTGCACGTTTGAATCAGAACCAGACTCTTTCTGACTTTTTTATGAAATTGGATAGAAGAAGTAGGGTCATTGTGCCTGTTGATCCTGAACTAGTGTCGTTTCCACATCTTCCTGATGATCGGAAAAAATTCCTACCTAAAGAATTGAAGGATCTTCATGAAAAGAATCCATCAATTTGCCTTTTGTTTACGTACCCGGAACTTGTCCGAGCAACGTCTAATTTCTCGGCAGGTTGAATACATATTTTTAACATTTTTTTTTCTGTTCATCTAAACTATTAGCTGAAGCATATATTTTTTTCTAATCTCAGGTAATTTGATTGGGAAAGGAGGTAGCAGCCAAGTTTATAGAGGCTGTCTTCCAGATGGGAAAGAATTAGCTGTGAAGATCTTAAAGCCATCTGACGATGTCCTAAAGGAGTATGTTTTAGAAATAGAAATCATGACTGCTTTGAATCACAAGAACATTATTTCTCTTGTTGGATTCTGTATCGAAGGCAACAAGCTCTTGCTGGTGTATGATTTCTTATCGAGAGGGAGTCTCGAAGAGAACCTCCATGGTGATTTGAAGATAATCTTTTCATCTTTTTTTTCGAAGGAGTTCCGCTTTAGCTTTCTCATAACTTTCCCAAAATTTCTGTTCTAGGAGATAAGAGAGATCCAACGGCGTTTGGTTGGAGTGAAAGATATAAGATTGCTGTCGGTGTTGCAGATGCCTTAACTTATCTTCATGATGACAACACTCAACCTGTTATTCACAGAGATGTAAAATCATCAAATGTATTGTTATCTGATGATTTTGAGCCACAGGTGATGCATGTTGTCTCTTCTGTTAATATCTACAGAGCCTAGCCATGCCACACACCGGAAGAGATCATATATATCATGACTTTATTAAATTTTTAAACGCATGTCCTATAGTATACCAAATTCAGAGGTAGTTTATGGTCTCCTTTCTTTTGTTGCAGCTATCAGATTTTGGACTGGCTAAATTTGCACCGACTTCCTCGGCACATATAATTTGCACTGATGTTGCTGGGACTTTTGGGTTTGTAACTTCAATCTTCACTAATCATGTGTATATTATTGTCGTTTATATTTATACGATCATTGTTTTTCATGGAATTACTACTTTTTGCAGTTATTTGGCTCCAGAATACTTCATGTATGGGAAAGTAAACGATAAAGTTGATGTCTATGCTTTTGGAGTAGTACTCCTTGAGCTTCTATCTGGGAGAAAACCCATCTGCACTGAGTCTCCTAAAGGGCAAGAGAGCCTAGTTATGTGGGTAAAGCCTTTAAACTCAGGAGATTACAAGGACTTAATTTACCTCTTAAATGATTATTTTCTTTAATATGTTGTCTAGGCAAGGCCAATTCTAAGTGGTGGAAAGGCGCATCAATTGCTAGATCCACGATTGGGAGGTAACTATGATCAAGATCAGATGGAGAGGCTGATTTTAGCTGCAAGTCTTTGTATCAGGCGCGCTCCTCGATCTAGGCCTCAAATGAATTTGGTAAGTCTTATTCCTTTAGTAAACACAACGTTTGGCTTTAGAAAACTATTGTTTTTCGGGAAAATAATAATTTGCACCTTGAACTTTGGATATAGTTATAACATATATTTTGAACATTAGAAGTGGTCAATGAATAATTTTTAAATTTAACATAATTGCAATGTATACCCTATCATCAATTTGGTTAGACAATTTTAAGACGTCATTCAATTTAATTAATTATTTTCATTAATTTAATTAATTTTAACTTATCTAAAAATAAAAGAATATATAATAATATTATTTTTCGTTTAACTTCATAAAATAAAAGGGTTTTCACAAATTTAAACTTTTCAACTTTTTTATTACATGTGGTAATAAAATGTGTTAATTGACTGACGGATATCGTTAAATTAGCAAAAACTGCAATGATATAATGTCTGTTAAAATTATAGTAAAGTTCAAGTTATTGATTAATGACTTTTAAAATTAAAAATATTCCTTGTAATTACCATTATAATTCACGGGGTAAATTGATAACTGCCCTGTTTGTTTTTAAGAAAATGGATGGTTTATCTGTTAAAGTTCGAAGGATTTATATGAAATGTTGTGTTCTTGGGTCCATTATGTTGATGATAAGCAAAGCATCTATCTTTCCATTCGGTTTAATGTTTTTTCTTTCATCTATACTTGTTTTTAACAACTCTTGACAGGTCTTGAAGCTTCTTCAAGGCGATGAAGAAGTAACCAAGTGGGCAAGGCTTCAAGTTACCGCGGTAGAAGAATCCGAAACTCTCGACGGAGAAGCTTTTCCACGGTCTCATCTCCAATCGCACATCAACCTGGCGCTGCTCGATGTGGACGACGACTCGGCCTCCCTCGGCAGCATTGAACAAACCATCTCGCTCGAAGACTATCTGAGGGGAAGATGGAGCCGTTCATCGAGCTTCGACTAATGCAAATGGCTCGTAAAATCGATGGATGAGAGGTTGTTTTCTGGGTTCCCTCCTCCTCCCCTTTAAATAAACTACGCCCATTTTTGGACTTGGGTCAGCTTTGGTTTCTTGATTGAAATGGATTTGGTTTTAATGTCCAAGTCCCGTTTTCAATTGCTTTGGAAGGCAGTAAAGAAATCGTTAATAAGAAGGGTTTATTGAGCTAAGAAAGGAAGAGGAGTCCGGTTCTTTCAAGGATTTATCGGAGAATTCCGATGAGCTTTAAAATCTAGTTCCCTCTGAGCATGGAAAATCAGACTCATATCAGTAATGGTTTCTTGGAATCTTCTAATCTGGAACAAGGATCTCATGAAAAGTGCAATTTAAATCGACTGATTTTAGTTGTTTTGTCAAAACATGTGTACTAAAAAGGTAAAATCTCTCTCTCAGGATTATTATATCCCGACCTAACAGTTTGTGAGAGAATTAAATCACGGTGACTCAGCATCTCAGAGATAGGAGACCTTAACTTGATATCTCAAGGAGCTACCCCAACATTGGGGGTAACAACTCCGACACTAGGACAACGCAGACATTGAACTTAAGTTCTTATACTCAATCTACTATCTCTGAGTCAACTAAGCTATGCTCGTACAGACGTCAAAACAATCTTTTATTTTCACGCAGGATGCTACACTAGCCGTTGCTAAAAGAACGGAATGAGAATGCTCGTGATATTTACAAAATACCCAAAAATGGGACCGAACAATGGGTCNTTTTAATGATTTATTAAAAAATAAAATAAAATAATTAATTTTTTATTTTATCACCATTAATCGACGTATATCGTTAAGATAAAAGAAAGACGTGATATCATCGTATCTATTAAAATTATAATAAAAAATAATATATTAACATACGACTTTTAAAATTTAAAATAAATAGATTGATAATTATAGTAAATATTTTATTATGCAAAAATATCTTTTCGACCGTTGACTTGGTTGCCTTTGGGAGGATTTTCTGCAGTTTCATGCAACCCACGATGGCTGTTCTTCCAAGTTCCCGTTGACTCCGGTCAACTCAAGGAACAATCAATGAGAATTGACACATAATTCTTGTTAATAAAAGTGATTTTAGAAAAAAAAACACAGAATTCAACTTCATTAATTACAAAAAAAGGTATTTAATTGTTTTTTGACGAAAAAAATGATGGAAGTTTCCAACAAATTTCCTACGTATCATCCTGGAACTTTGTTCTTCTTCAACCGGGACAAAGAAAGTACAGATCCATGGCCAACTATAAAAAACCCCATCTTCCATCGCCAACCCTGCAACATCAATCATTTCAAAACTGCAGATAAACTTTTCATCTTCTTCGATTCCATCCAAGGTTTTTGTTTTTTTAGCCAGTTTCCCATGTCGATTCTCCTCAGCAGAGACGACTTGCAGAAGATTTTCAAAACCCTCGACAAGAACAACGATGGGTTCGTCGGCGTCGACGAGCTCAACTGGCTCTTAGACAAAATCAGCGTCCACCTCAGCGTCTCCGAGCTCGGAACGATGGTCGGAAAACCAACGCTCGACGTTGAAGAGTTCATCTTCTTTTACGAGTCCATATCGGAAAGGAAGAACGGCGATGGCACGCCCGGCGGAGACGACGGCGGAGAGAGAAATCGAGAGGAGGATATTGAGAATGATTTGGTCGAGGCGTTTAAGGTTTTCGATATGAACAACGATGGGTTCATCTCTTCCGACGAGGTTCAGTCTGTGTTGTCGAGATTAGGGCTTTGGGACGAGACTTGTGGGCGAGATTGTCGGAGCATGATTAGGGTTTATGATATCGACGAAGATGGCCGGCTTGATTATGAAGAGTTCAAGAACATGATGATGCTCGCCATTTCTTGATTCGTGCATTTTCATGGCCATTGTTTTGGACGACGTTTCTTTCTACCACCGTTTGTTCTTCAATATCATGTTGTTCTCTTGTTCATATTGTATTCAAATTAATTCTTTCAAATTGGTCATTTTATGGTAACAACTAGAGCTGACTTCGTGAGCCAGATTCAAGCTCAAATCTCGGGCTCGAGAGATCAAGCGAGTCAGGCTCACGAGTTGGTTCGCAAGTTGCCTCACCAAGCTCGAAATTCCCGAGCCTCGAGCTGCCTGCTGCCTGCCCTACGCCTTCCCCACTCCTGATGAGCAAGTGTTCGCCAACGATAAACTCGGTTCAAAAAACTCAACAAATATTAGCACACAATTGTCTTTTTTGTTCAAATGACAAAGTGTGACAATTTGTCTGTCGAAATAGGTGAATGTGTGCAGTTTTATATCGCCTAAGAGTGAAATCTGGAACAGTTTATAGCTGAGTTCATTGTCTCAGATTAGTATAACGCATTTTGAGCTTAGCATATGAATAAATTTGTGCGAGCTCTGACCTAAAAACAAAAAATATTATTTTTGCTTACTCGGAGGGTCCACACAACGCAAATATGATATTCAGACTATTGTGTGCGGAATCCCGTATGCTTTTGATATGGGATAGGAAGAATCGACGAGCGCATGTGGTTGAACCAACTAGCATAGCTGATCGGCTTAGGTATGTTCAATTTGAGTACTTTAAAAAATATATAAATCTAGTTGTCTATTCAATTTTTGAGTTTTTAGGTCAACCCAAAAACATAACCAAATAATAGATAATTGAATATTAACTTTAAAAAATTAGTTGAAAATTTTTATTTATTTTGTATATATTAAGTTTTTTTTTTTCATTTCTCAATTTAAAATAAATCTTATCGAAAAAAATAACAAAAATTAAACTCGACCAGACCAAACCAAACAAAAATTTAAGTTAAATTCAACAATTGTGATTCTACTCTGATCACTATGGCTCAAAACTAGATTCGAACCAAGAGTGAGGCATCACGATTAGCTCAGTGATTGAGTTGTGATAAAATTGGTATAAGGACTAATGTTTGAAGTCTGCGTCACCGCAGTGTGAGAGTTTAATCCTCAAATGTTAAGGTTATTTCTTGTGTTGTTAGGTACCAGCCTCTCATCTATGAACTGCTGAATTATTGTGATTTAACCCCTCACGTTATGTCGGGGTGTGCGAGGGAGAAATTTGGCCTATGTACAATTAAATGAAATTTACTTGTTCTTTACCCGTTTCCTTTTATTTTCATTGAAGGGCGGGCGGCCAAAGCAGTTGTTCTAATTCGAGACAGATCTCTTTCTCTCTGCTAATGGTGTATTAGGGTTATTTTCTGATCAGGTGCGGGGTTCTCTCAAGCCAATGGTTTTTGTTTTTCGACCTAGGAAAACTAAATGCTTCGGTTAATTGTTCTTTCTTAGACGGAAATTGAATTCTTTAGCTGAAGAAGCTGTTTGAAATTGTTTGGAGGATTTTTTTTTTTCCTCCGTGGATTCTGTTCTGTTCTATTCTGTTTTTTTGCTGCCATAGATCCTCACCAGCTTCGTCGGAGAAGACGATACTCATTGGGTTTCGGCCCATCAGACAGCCCATTGAGATCAACGTCCTTAAATTCGCTGTTTTTTTCCTTCTTCTCTCTTGCATTCATTAGGTCTCTTCTCCTTTCTCCAGTTTCTGCTAAATTCGTTCCTGTCTGAGGTTGATTGTTTATTAGTTACTTCTTCTTTTCTAAAATTTGCGACGCAAGCCTACGACTGAGGTAAAGAATAATTCATATTTTATTGTTGATTCTATCTTTCTGCCGCTCTCAATTCTTTATGTATCAAATCGAAACGTCCCTAACGATGTCAAATCTTAAACATTAGACCTCCAACGAGACTAGGAATTGTATTCGTTTGGAATTGGTGGTATATTGTATGCAACTAATTAGGAATCGATAAACAAGTCCTGGTTATCTTCGAAGTTTGGGTTCTCGAGATTCGTTTCTTTCATGTGTTTGGCGTGGTGGAATCGAATTTACGTTTAGACTTCCCTATTTGTCGGGTATTCTCAAATTATGCCATTGATGAGTTTGAGGTTTTTGTATTTCTTATCTTGTAGAAAAATGTGGAACCCTATATTTTCTTTTTCTATTTGCTTATCATTTTATCGGCTAGAACAAACTGTAGGATACCTATGTTGTTTCTGTTTTCTGAATTAGAGCACTGAAACAGGGAAGAGAAATGGTTCCTGGGTTGATAAATGCCAATCCCGTGGTGTACCAAAAGAAGGAACGTCGAGCTCGAAATGAAATACCAGATGTGGATGAATATGCTGTGGAACACATTGATCAACTAGAAATTTTTGATATCCTTGAAAAAAGTAATTGGATGCTGTGGAAATTGATCTCTCACTCTATTTTGTGCTTTTTGGTTTCATTTTCAGCTGATTCTCCATATTAAATGCATTTATTATATGAGAATGATATCTATTCTAGAAAGTTATGGCTTTTGATTTATTCTCTTGGTTTCTGCTAAAGCTTACTCTATCTACGAAAGAAAATACTGGAAGTTTGCTATGGTTCTTTGGACTTTTTTCAAATGAACAGTACAGATTTTGAGAATCTGTTTCTCGGCCCTCTCCTCTCGAGTTCATTTTGCAACTCCAATGCTTTATCAACACAAATTTTTCCATTGAACACCTGTTATAACTTAATTTATTCTTGGTTCCTAAATTGTTAGGAAACAATCGAATGATTAACCTGAAAAATAATTCTCCAAGTTCTTGTGTGCTAAATGAGATTACCAAATCCAAGCCAACAAAATAGGCTTGACCCAACATAAATGAGATGGAAATAAGCAATCTCATGAGTAGATATAATTTCCTTATATTCTTACATCATATAAGAGACATTAAAGATCCAGAGCACCCCTATTCTTTGGAGGAGCTTAAAGTAATCACTGAAGATGCTGTTGAAGTCGATGATGAGCGTAGTTATGTGAGGTAGTTTCATATTATTTTGAACTGCTGTGATGATATTTTTATTTCCTCCTTGTCCTCTAATGAATAAAATTTTCAGAGTTACGTTTACTCCCACGGTGGAACATTGTAGTATGGCAACAGTTATTGGTCTGTGCTTAAGAGTAAAACTTATGAGAAGCCTACCTTCACGATATAAGGTATTCTGAGAAGCAACTCGCTTTGAATTGATTGAAGCTATATTTTCCTTTCAATTGTTAAGATAGATATGATCTTCAATGGATCATTTACGAGTGTTGTTTTTAAGAAGTAGATATTGTTCTCTTTTAGGCTGTTAGAATTCGAGTTAGAAAGTTTATCCATAGAATGAATAAATACTCATCTTCGTGTCATAAGAACACAAATGAAAGAAAAGAAAAAAAAATAATACTGAATAAACTTGATTGATTGATTGATGCTTAATCTCTTTTGGTTGATTGTTTTAAATATGCCACAAAATGACTTACTTAAGATATATTATAAATAAGAAACTAGCCTTATATATAGTAATTCAAAAATTAAAAAAGTAACAACTTAAGAAATACTAGTGTAATTAAAATGAATTTGTTTAAAATGAATTATGTGCTAGTATTTTTGGCGAGTTTTTGAATCTTTTATCATAAGTTGGTCATAAATTGTGTTAAAAAAACTCTTTTTTGGAATCGAAAGCATTGAAAAGTGCGTCGAATAATGGGAAACCGGACTTAGATGTGGGCTATGTTTGCTCTTCATAGATACGATTGTGTACTGTGTCTTGATTTGTCAAAAACTTGGGAGAAATTCTCAACCACTTTGAAATTTTTTGAGAAATTTGCATCTTAAATCATTCACAATCTTAGGCAGATCCTTATTGTCTTTTCTGTTTAGGTGGATATTAGAGTGGCGCCTGGATCTCATGCAACTGAAGCTGCAGGTCTCTCTCTCTCTCTCTCTCTCTCTCTATCCTCTCTCTCTACTGTTATTCATGTCTCGAGTTTTTCGTTGTACAGTGAATAAGCAACTGAATGACAAAGAGCGAGTTGCGGCTGCGCTGGAAAATCCAAACCTTTCGGACATGGTGGACGAATGCCTGTCCCCGTCCTACGAATGATGACTCTCTTTTGCATGTATGTTTGATTGTTTGATCTTATGATGTTTTTCTTGAGATTGGTCTGAATCTGGGTAGAATTCTTGTGTTGGTTTTCTGTGTAAAATGTCTGGAAATTTTCAATCCATGATTCAGATCCATGGATTTTGAAAGAATAATTACTTAATCCTTATTGTCGTCGCTGTTGATTTCTGTCTGATATCCAATCATTGTTGAACCCCTGAATATTTTTTTTTTAATATTTATATTATAAATTTGTAACTCCATTAAAAAATCAAATAAATATGATTAAAAAATAATTATTTAATTCTTGTGTTGGCAAGCAATGATCAAAGACTTCTTGTCGAAAGATGTTCGGGGCAAATGTTGATAGAGTTCAAAATGTAGATCGACGTTTATTCCAAAAAATAATACATTTTTAAGGCTATATTGAGATAATATAAGCGCATAATTCGATCGGAATCCTAAGTTCCAAATACTTACGTTGACCCACTTAATTTCCTTGAAATTGAGCTTATTTTATATTTTTATCGTCAATATTTATTACTAATTTTATTTTCTTGCGTAGTACTGACGTATACTTGATGCAATTAAAATAATAAATTATAAAATATCGATTTATTCCCTCAGGCATGAAATTAAAATAATTTCATTTATTGCTTCATTTGATTTTGTCTCGTCGTCAATTTCTCATTTTTCAATTTTAACAATTTCTTAAACTTACCCGAAATTATCAAATTTGTGCAAACTAAAGAAGAAAAATAAATCAAATTACACAAATTACTCAAAATCGTAAGTAATCGACCAAACTTCGAATAAAAATCGTAAAATTAGAGCTTTCTTTAAAATTACTTAAAATCAAAATACTCATTGTTAAGGAGAAAAATTGAAGTATGTCCTACGTCATAAGTAAATTGACATATGTCCAATCAATATGAATATTTATTTATTAAATACATTAAACGAATCATTATTTGACACGGAATGTAATTTTATAAAATAAAATAAAACTGTAAATAAATTACTTTTCTATGCAAATAAGCAAATTATTCAACCTAAAATTGAATTTTTTAGAGTATTTTTGTTAGAATAATTATGTATTTAATCGTTTACTTACTCTACTTATTTTCATCCATCCACGGTCGATTGCACTAGTCATTAATTTACACGTACCCATTCATGAAGTGTTTTTTATGTATTTTCTGCACGTACAGCTTATTGATTTTGCATTTTGCAATTATTGTAACCAATAAAACAAATATGAATATATAGTTTTGGGTATTTACGTGACACATTATGTGACGACTTCTTGGTGTAAAATTAGACGCAGGTTGACTGAAATTAGATGCTGGAAAGCAGCTGGTTGACTCGGTCCAAATTGATTTCTTTTGTCTCAACTCCGAAAGTCGTACGAAACTGCACCAAGAAATACATCCGGGTTACGATCGATCTAATATTTGAGCTTAGTTTGTGGCTTAGCCTCAACTCGAGTTTTACATTTTTTTTGGGCGTTTGAATTGTGATTAATTTCCACGAAGTTTCCTGTAGTTTTTCCGATCTTCAGCGTTAAGAGAGAGGGGGGAGAGAGAGAGAGAGAGAGAGAGATGGCAATGGCTACTAGGGTTCCAGTTGTGGAGGAGCAGCTGCTGAAGCTTGAAGAAGATGGAAAAATGGTGATCATAAGCTCGAACCTTGATAAAGAGATGGTCCGAACCATTGAGCTCATGCTGTGGAGCTCGCCTGAAAATGGGCTCGAGACCATGGTCGCAATAACACCGAGCCAGACCGTTCTGGCGAGTCCGACAGGAACCGGCCACGGCTCTAATGGAGCAGAGATTAGGATGAAATCCAGGGCGAAAAGTGTGTTTCCGAGGAGGAGAAAATCAGTGAAGAGGATGATTTATGAATCTACATCTCGATACATTCTCTCTCTTTTCTACCTAGTTTCAGAGAAGCTCCATTAAAACTCTCTCTCTCTCCTCTCTCTTTCTGCGTGTGTGTCTCTCTCTCTCATCTCCTAAGCAGTAATGTTTCTGGGTTCTTGCTGTTTTCTTTATAGAATGCTTGGGATTTGATGAATCGGAATAAAATTTCCACAGTTGTTATGGATTTAGAAACGGAACTCCCGTCTAAGACAAAGCCCTAGAATCCTGATTTTTATTTTTTACTCTATTTTCTTCAGTTAGATAAATATTTTGATCAATCATTGTTTGGATTACTGCTTCAGATCCAATCATTGTTTGGATTAATTCCGTCCTTCTACTGCCGTACACGACTGCGCCGCCATTAACTCCTCCGTTTAGGGCGTCGGAGAAGTCTCCGAGCAACTCCACGATTTTCAACGACAACGTGAGCATCTTCTTGCCGGAGCAGCCACTTTCTTCAGCTCCGGTAAGTTCTTCCAACGACAACTTAAGAAATTCATAGTTTATCTCTAGATAACCTCATTAAATTCATAATAATATCAGCAACAATATCTCATGCAACAGATGAGCTACCATTAAAGGCACCTTAAATTCCTATTTAATCACATGTTCAAACACAAAACTTCCATCATTTTCCATCCAAATGTACAGTATAGGGTTAGTCATGTAGGAAGAGAGAAAAGAAGAGAGAGAGAGAGGGAGAGAGAGAGTCAACTAGGGAGAAGGAAAAATAAGGGATCTGAGTGAGAGAAAGAAGTAGAAAAAGGCAAATAAGAGAGAGAAAGAAGATAGAATGAGGAGAACAGGCCAAAACTGGGGAGAGAGAATGAGAGAAAATAAGGAAGACTAGTTGAAAAGGGGGAAAATGAGTAAATGGAGAAGTTATTTGTGGCCCTGCCACCATTTTTAGTTTCTCGAAATCCCTTTTCGTGGCACTTGTTTGACCTAGAAGTTATAGAGAGAAAGCGAAAGAGAGGCAAAAACATGGATACCCTGTAAGAGTATTTGCGTCTTCGCAGGTTATTACCTCTGCAAGTGCAAACATTTTCTTGCCAAGCTCTCCGCCGCCGACGGTGGCGCTGTGTCTCCGGCAACCGCTGCGACAACACCGGTGATAACCCATGACTCCATAATTAACACGATCAGCTCTAGCTTTCTGATCTTGGCATGAGAAGGGCCTGCAAATCAATGAAGTTATGGCCAATGCCCATTATCAAGGCTCTCGTACTTAGTCGGCATGATTGATTCCTTCATTGTTTACCATAAAACTGGAGTTGACTTTTCAATTCTAACCAATGAACATGAGCCACGTGTCAAAAACAATATAAAGTCCGACCAGTTATGTTTTTATTTGAGAATTTTATGTTTCTGTAGCAACCATTTGCATTTTTGTGTGTCAAGTTTCCAGATAAATAATAGCGGACAAGTAATAATTGGTAGAGACGAGGTCTACCAATTAGGCCCCTTATATATGGGTAAATACCTAGTTGGCCCTGTACTTTGGGGATCACCCTATAATTTAAAATTTCTTGTACTATTTAATAATTACAGCAAATACATCTTTGGACGGTTTCGAAGAAGAGAGGGTACGGGCGAAAGGTACCCATCAATCGTTTAGTCAACATATGATATTGTGTCGTTCATCAATTTCAATACTTAATCATATTTCAATTTTGAAATTATGGTTTTTTTTAACCTTTTTGTTTGATTATTTCTCCCAAAGTACAGAGAGTTAATTGATATTTACCTTATATATACGTGTATGATATATATATTTTTGAGACACATCTCGTTATAATTCTTTTACTCGTGGCATGAAAATCATCTAGTGTTCCTTTTATATGAAGAAACATGTTAGACTCGACTCGTTTAACTTAATAGTCTGGGAGAGCCAGACTTTTCATACTCAACCAATTCAACTCCTTTGTCATCCTTCTCACATGCGAAAGTTAGAACAAATCGGGCATTAGACTTTCGTAGCGGAAGTTCTCTAATTCTAATTGTTTATAAGTATATTTTCATTCTTACTTAATACAGATAATGTGTTTTGGACCAACCCTAAAGACAAACTCGTGCAGTCTCGATGTCAAAACATTTCATTAGTAGCGTAAAAATAGAAAAAAAAATATAGTTTTACCCTAATTTTTCCCATCGATTAAGTGGCGACTATTGACTAAACTCGAGAATTAGGGTTAAGGATGTCATTGCCATTTGAAATTCAAAATTTTGGGCTCGGCCCAAGAATCAAAAAGGCCCAACAAAACTGGATACGGGTCAAGTACGTTACCCGATTACATGGAAGTGGAATTGAGATTAAAAAAGCAGCCATCATTAACCCTCTTTTCGATGTAACCGTTGTCCAACGGAGGATTCCCGGCAACCCAATTCAAACAATAAAGCTTTCTCCTTTTCCTCTCCAATAAATTTACAATCTTCCACAAACCACACGAATTTCAATCTCTCTTGCTCTCTCCTCTTCCGCCATTGTTGTTCTAATGGGTTCTTGCATTAGCAAATGCAGATTCTGTGGTCGTTTTCCTGAAGAAACCGGCCATGTTCAAGACAAGCTCGTAATCGCTCAAGCTCCGGCAACTCCGTCGCCGTCTCTTCCTCTTGTTCCAGACAAAGCGCCGTTGTATCCACCACCGTCTCCTCCGCTGTCTTCTTCTTATTCGTCTTCTTCTTCTTCTTCTAAACCGACTTGCAGTTCGAGCTCTTCGTCTTGTAGTTCTAGCTCTGGGCCGTACTCGAAAGACAGAGCTTTGTTTTCGAACGAGTTTCTACGATCATGCTACAAAGAAAATCCTCATGTTCTTCGTCTGAGTTCTCTAACTGAAACTGGTTCTTCGCCGTCGATTCTCAGACCCCAAAAATTAGCCTCGCCGTCGCCGGAATTCGCTCCTCGAAAGGTACATAAGTCTACTCCACAAAAGCGACTACGGCCATCCTCTCCG
Organism: Begonia fuchsioides; assembly: GCA_003255005.1. NCBI lineage: Eukaryota > Viridiplantae > Streptophyta > Magnoliopsida > Cucurbitales > Begoniaceae > Begonia > Begonia fuchsioides. The sequence goes on from QAOC01047410.1 coordinate 120,635, forward strand.
GCGCCGGCAATGACAAGACAGAAGAGTTTCAGAAAAGAACCTCCTGAGAAAGACAACCCTTTATGGCCGTCTACTTTGCCCAGCAGAACGATGAGATCACCGTCTCCGAGCAGAAGATTCAACGGCGGAACCAGAGAGAGTTACAGCTCGAGACGAATGGTGGGCTTGAGTTCATCTTCTTCGAGAAAAGAAACCCTAATCCCAGGTTTTCATCAGAGCCGTCCTCGATCGACGGCCATGAACAGAGAAACCTGCGTGCATAGAATCAGCTCGAAGATTAACGAGAGAGCAGTGAGAGAAGCTCTGTCGAATCAGGATTTCAAGTCCATAACTCCTGAAGTGGACATGGACAATCCTCTCATTTCATTGGATTGCTTTATTTTTGTGTAGAACAAATCTTGTGTTTATTCTTGTGTGGATTGTTTGTTTGTTTTTAATTATTTCAAAAACAGAATTAAAATTGGTGTTCATCTGTATTTTTACATATATTAAACTGTCCAAATAAATTGAACAAAAGAACAAGTTTCTCTCGGCGTGACAAAATCATGTGAAATTTAACACGACATAAGCCATGATTCATCTCACGTGTATTCGAACATAAAGTAAATTGTTGGTGCTCGAGTGTAATTTAAATCGTCATGATAAATTGAGAATTTAATCATAATAATTTGGTAATATTAACTGAAAGATACCAAGTCTAATTAAACTTATAGTCGTGTTGATGCATAAGATTATTATTCATTATTTGTTGTAATATTCTTTAATTATTTATTTGATAGAAATACTAAAACTAAGCAATTACTTTTCTTACTTATAGATAAATCCTTAAACCCTAATAATATCTATACATAGTCCCTAGATAAATTATACAAAGACAGACCGGAGCTTAATTTGGTCAGGAGACTCGATGGTCATCCCCTAATGTTACTTGTTTTGAACTTTTGTGTGCATAACAAGACGCCAATCTTGAAAATAAATGAGCATTTAAGCTTTAATTTGGACATCAAACAAAGATTACTCTACCGTCGTAGTTTTTGTTCCGTTGACCAGTCAAACGACGAATCTTCGACGTTGAAAAGGTCAAAGCTTTCAGCTATCAATTTAAGTTAACTTATCGGCGACAAGTATTGGAAAAAGTGAGGTAATTATATTCAACGTCGTACCAAAGATCAAGTTTCCCACGTTAAAAACAAAGAAAATATACAATCTCGTAGAAGAAGAAACGACTTTCTGGAGCAAAGATTAGAAATCCTCGAGGCTAATAGATCTGATCGGAGATGGAGTTCAGCAGCCATTTACAGCTCGCCGCCGTAGCTGTGGCGGTGGTCGCCGTGGCCATAGCAGCTCCGGCGGCGGCGCAGAGTGTAGCGAAGGCTGGGTGCGAGAGCAGGTGTGGAAATATCTCGATCCCCTACCCGTTCGGAACCACCTCGGACTGCTATTTGGACTCACAGTTTCTCGTTGTCTGCAACGAAACCTCGGACCCTCCGAGGGCTAGTTTGCAGACGTCACCGATCCAAATTCTAAATATTTCTTTGGTTGGCGAGATGGTAATCTCGAGCCAACAAGCTGTGGAGTGCTATGACTCAAGTGGGTCGATTATTGAATACCGTTACCGGTGGATGAGCTTCGGCAGGTACAGTTTTCGATTGATTGCAGAAATCTTCCATTTTCTTCCTCTTCCGAATTTTCTGAATTTTAGTTTTTTTTTATTGAATATCTGAACTTTTTAAGATATTTTTGGTAGATATTTTTGATGAATAATTATGATAAATGAATAGACAAATTTTTTTATTTTTTATACACGTCATTGTCTACTCAATTTACATTGTTTTAAATCAAACATTTATGTCTCAAATTTGATATGCACACTTGAAAATCAAACAGAAAGATATTAGAGGTGACAAATAATAAAGGACAATTACTTGACATTAAAACGTTTAATGTATAGGATATTATATAACAAATCAGAAAGACTTGAGACTAGTTGTAAAAGAAAATCGTTCGAGGTATTTTGTGAAAACGCATCAAACATTCCATTTTTCCTATAAATTAACCTCTAATTACATATGTTTAAAGGTAGGGTTTGAATCAATTAACCGAAACCCTTTTTCCAACAGGCTGAGAATATCATCAACGAGGAACAAATTGACAGTCATCGGGTGGGATACACTAGGAATAATGAACGGCAATCAGGACAAAAGCTACACAACTGGGTGTCTCTCTTTTAGTCGCAATATCTCCGACATGAATAACGGGTCGTGTTCCGGAGTTGGATGCTGTCAATCTTCAGTTCCTCTCAAGGCACAGGATTATAACATTACTTTCAAAAGTATTTATAATCTCACTTTTGTGCCTTCTGGTTTTGTTCCTTGTAGCTATGGTTTCGTCGTTCAAGACGGTCACTATACATTCTCCTCTGCCGATCTTTTTGATCTGAAAAAAGATCGAAATTTTCCCATGGTTCTTGATTGGTCTGTCGGAAATCAAGCTTGTGAAGAAGCTCGAGTGAAATCAGATTATGTTTGCAGAGGTAATACGGCTTGTCGAGACGTAGATAATGTTATTGGCTATCGATGTTTTTGCCTTGATGGTTTTACTGGGAATCCTTATCTCCATGACTGCACAGGTACTTTCTCTCTCCCTCTCTCTCTCTCCTCAGTTTCGGTTTAGGGTTTTTACTGATGATGGAGGGGTGTTTTTTTGCAGATATTGATGAATGCCAGAGCTTAAACGATTGCCATGAAAAGGCGATTTGTGAAAATAAAAATGGTGGATATAGTTGTTTATGTTCTAAAGGCTACCATGGCGACGGCAATAGAACTGGATCTGGCTGTACTGCGAATCAGAAAAGTCCTACTTTGATGATCGTGGGATTATGTAAGCTTTTATTTTACCAATCTTTTCTGTGTATTATACGTAATTTATGGAAATTAATGGTTTATTTTACAGCAATAAGCACGAGCCTTTTGGCCCTTTTGTCTGTTGGATTTTGGATATTGTGGGGAGTAAAGCGAAGAAAATTGCATCAGCTGAGACAGAGATTTTTCCATCAAAATGGAGGAACGATGATGCTTCAAATGATCTCCGGCCATGGCGGATCATCCAATGCAACAAAAATATTTACAGAGGAAGATCTGAAGAAGGCGACCAAGAATTTTCATGAAAGTATGATTATTGGTCAAGGTGGACAAGGAACAGTCTACAAAGGAACCCTAGCAGATCATCGCATCGTCGCCATTAAAAAAGCTCGAATTGGAGACGAAAGCCAAATGAAGGATTTCGTGAACGAAGTTGCGTTGCTGTTCAACGTCAGCCATAAGAACGTGGTGAAGCTTTTGGGTTGTTGTTTCGAGACTCAAGTTCCTACTTTGATCTACGAGTACGTCAGCCATGGCTCTCTCCTCGACCAGCTGAAAAAGCTTGAAACTACGCCATTTCCATGGGAGCTTCGTTTGAAAATAGCAACAGAAACAGCTGAAGCTCTCTGGTATTTACATTCTCAACTCTCGACTCCGATCATTCACAGAGATATTAAATCAGCAAACATACTTCTGGACCAGAATTACACAGGTCAGTTTATAGGGTTTCTGAAAAGTTCATATTGTTTTTTTTTTTATAATTTCTAACATTATCTCATTCTATTCCTCAGCAAAAGTGTCTGATTTTGGAGCTTCGAGATTGGTCGAACAAGACAACGAGAATCAAAAGGACAACACAGCCGTGCAAGGAACAATCGGATATCTAGACCCAGAGTACATAATAACGCAGCAACTCAACGAAAAAAGCGACGTTTATAGTTTCGGAGTCGTGCTCATCGAGTTAATCACTGGAACTTCAGTGACTGAATTCAAGTACAAAAATCCATCGAGTAACCTGGTAATTCACTTCCTTTCCTCGTTGAAATCTGGTCGTTTAATAGAGATTTTAGACCCACAAATAGCGATGGAGAAGAACTTGCCGGAGCTGAAAGAAGTAGCTGCTCTGGCGAGAAGATGCGTGAGAGAGAGCGGCCTGGAAAGGCCATCGATGAAAGAAGTGTTGTCTGAGTTAGAAGGATTAAGAGCGGTCGGGAAAGCTCCGGTTGTCGGTGACAGTTATGGAGTTGATAGCTACGACGATAAAGTTTACTTGCTCGGAGATTTCTCCGACGATATTCACGGCGGAGCTACCAGCAGCACCGCCGGGTACCCGCCGTATGACAGTATAAAGACCCAAGTGACGTTTGATATTGTTGGGGGCCGTTGACTGTCGGCTTACGGGGTTATTATGGAGAAAGTGGTAGTCCCTTAATGCTAAATTATGATAGGGATGGATCCGGTTTGATATGAATCGGGAAACCGAACCGATGATTTGATTTAGTTTGATTGGCTGGTTTCCAGGAAGATAAAACTAAAATAAACAAGATAGAAGATCTCGTTGGGTTCTAAATTTCAGCTCCAAACAAATGATTTGATTTGTTTTATATATAATTACCTTTTGTAAAAAAAATTAGGGTTTAAAAGCATGCAAACCCCAAAACCGATTGAAAATCGAAACCCAATCCAAAATAACTGAGGTTCAATATGGTTTGACTTGTTTTTCTTGACCTAAAACAGAACCGAAATTATGAACCAAACCGATTTGAGGGAATTATAATTCGGTATTTTTATAAATTATGTGGTAAGTTTGGATGAAAAAATCTCATTTGACGCTTTCTACTGCAAACTACATGTTGTCAGAGTAAACAAACAACAGAAATAATAGCATCGCGACATGTAGTGTTGAATTTTCAAACAGTGTCGATAAGACTAAAATGGACTTTTAAACAATAAAGAATGACTTGCAAGACGAAGCCGGGGAGTTAGTCAAATAGTCAAACGTGAAAATTAATATAATAATTTATAAAATATAATATTTTTTTATATTTACGCTAGGATGCTTAAAGAAATATAACATAGCTTTATTAGCCAAAATATAATTATTGGTAAAGGAAATAAAATAATAATAATAATAATAATAATAATAAAGCTTATCTTGTTGATTTGGTCGAATACACTCAGATGGAAGTCAACGTCGAAGATAAAACTAAATTGACAAAGAGATGAAACCCCTGGGATTATGAAGCTGAAATCCTCCGGAGGCCTGCGAAGAATAGGAGCTTGAAGCTGTTCAATAATGGCTGCTACGGAGTTTCACCATCGTTCATCACTCGCCGCCGTAGTTATATTAGTGGTGGCCGAAGCCACGGCAGCTCCGGCGGCGGCCCAGAGCCAAGCGAAAGATGGGAGTGAGGGTAGCTGCGGCGACGTCTCTATTCTCTTCCCGTTCGGCACCAGCGGGAACTGTTTTTTTGGGCGAAGAGTTCCTCGTTGCCTGCAACAGAACTCTCGACCCTCCAATGGCGACTCTCTGGAACAGCACCATTAAAGTCACAAACATCTCCGTCCTCGGCGAGATGGTCATCTTAAACCAGCCAGCCGTGGACTGCTACGATTCAAAAGGACCAATAAACACTGCCTTCTCCTCGATGGACTTCGGAAGGTACTGCTATTTCTTTTGCCTTAGATTTCATCATTTCGAACTTAAAGTTGAATAATAATTTAATCACTAATGAATTTTTTTTTCTTTGCTATGGATCGAAATTGAGATAACATTACAAATTATATACATTATGTTGAAAATATTGAACAGCCATAGAATATCATCAAGGAAGAACAAATTCACCGTGGTCGGGTGTGACTCGTTGGGATTGATTATCGGTCTTAAAGACAAGGTTTACGCAACTGGGTGCTACTCTTTTTGCTTCAACATAACAGACGTGACAAATGGGTCCTGCGATGGAGTTGGATGCTGTCATTCTTCGCTCCCTTTAGGAGCAGAAGATTACAACATCAGCGTTGGAAGTGCTCTTAATCATTCTTTTGTGTATCAGTTCAATCCGTGTGGCTATGGTTTCGTAGTTGAAGATGGTCGGTATAACTTCTCCTCCGCCGATCTTTCTGGTCTGAGGCAAACTCAGGAGTTTCCGATGGTTCTCGACTGGTCTGTCGGGAATCAAACCTGTGAAAAAGCTCGAGAAAATGGAGTTCATGTTTGCATGGGGAATTCAACCTGCGTGGACAGTGATAATGGCCATGGATACAACTGCTTGTGTTTTAAGGGTTATTCTGGCAATCCTTATCTCCATGGCTGCCAAGGTAATCTCTTTTTAGGTGCTTCACGTTTTGAATTTATGTTTCTAAATGGTTATTCCGGTAATCCTTGCAGATATTGATGAGTGCAAGGGTTTGCACGACTGCCTGGGAATTGCAAATTGTATAAATACAGATGGGGATTATAATTGTTCGTGTCTGAAAGGCTATGGCGACGGCAAAAAAACTGGAACCGGCTGTACTGTGAACCAGAAAAACAACACCGTGCTGATTGTGGGATTATGTAAGTTTTATTTCAAGAATCTTTCTATATTTCACGTAAAATTTATGGAGAGTATTGATGGGTTTCGTTTTACAGCAATAAGCACAAGTCATTTGGCTCTTCTCTGCGTTGGGACGGTATATATTGTCACGAACCAAAACATGGCCTAGACAGACGTCTGGCCCAATTACCTAATTTCTGAGGGAACTCGACCACTGAGTCTTAGGCTCGTGTATTCAATTTAAACCAAACAGCGGAAGTCTTAAAATTTAGCAAGCTCAAACATTCAATCCAAACAATCGAATAACATACATAACATGTTCAACCCAATAATGTACACGGGAAGTTTTACAATTTAAAATAATACATCATTCAAAGTTTTACAAATACAAATTGAAGGATTTAAACTACAATATAAGTCTTACTGGGCTTTACCCGGGAATGAACCTGAAAATAAAATTTGTAGCCAATGGGGTGAGTGACTACTCTCAGTAGGGGTCTTATTTTTATTATCAAGTTATAAATAAATAACAACATGTTAAAACATATTTAAACATGATTTTGAAAAATCCGTAAATATGTCATGCACAATGAGGTGAAATATAAATAATGTGTAACTCCAGAAAGTGGAGACTCCACACTAAGGTGGTGGCAACCATAAACTAAATGCACAATAAAATGCAGTGCAAATGATGTGTAACTCCAAAAAGCGGAGACTCCACACTAAGGTGGTGACAACCATACAGACCCAGATCCGATTTAGGGATTTGAAACCCAAGGGCAGACTTAGTCGTCCTTATTAACCATTTGTGCACAATGTTCAATGATGAATGTGCAATGCATATGCATATGTTTAATAACAATAAATTTCATTAATAATAATAATAATAAATGCATTTAAACATGTAAAAGTAGTAGTAATATAAAAATCTCTACCTTAATTCCTTGAAAATTTAGGTCGGAATCGAGATTATAGGTCGACTTAGGGAATCCTGTTTCTCCGGCACCGGGTTCGTTTCAATATCGATAATTTCATCTGTAATATCCCATATACAGTGTATAAGAGAAGAGAAACGAAAACCGAGCGAAAAGACTCGAAAACTGGTCAAATCGGCCCCGAAAGCTTGCTGTCCGGTTCGGACCCGTCAACGGTCCGCCGTTGACCCGTCAACGCAGCGCGGCGACTGTTCCGGCGCAGATTCCGGTCTCCGCACCGATCAATCTTCAACAAAATTTATACCAAAATACTCGTCTCAAGACGGACTCAACCGTACTAATATTCGAGAGAAAAACCTAGATTTGAAAAACCGAAATCAAAACCCACACTTCCGGTTTTTCTCCGATTTCTCCCAAAATACTGACTTACCTTAAAACCCGCTTTAAAGGATTGTTCTTCTCGTCGTTGCGGACGTTTTGACACTTTGATCTCGTCCAACGATCACCGTTTACCGGATATCTCTCTCCTATCTGGTTTCGCTCTCTGCGTCGGGGTTAAGAATAAGGAAACTTCTTCTTCTTTTTCTTTCCCTCTTTTTCTTTTTAATTTAATATTTTATTATAATTAATAATAATATATTATATTAAATAATATAATATTATTAAAATATAATATTTATTTCGTATAACGTATCCGATTTAAGTTCGATTCTCGTCGTTCCACTTAAAATCTTGATATGATTATGTGTCAACTGATTTTGTAAAATCAGCTTTTACGTCACATTCGAAAATCATAGCTCGATTTTGTCTCGAGATATCCTAATTTAATTAGTTTGACCAAGTCATCATACGTTTCATGTACGACAAATTTACGTTCCGTATACGACAATTAATTAGTCAAATTATTTCAAAAATTTTAGTTGAAATTTAGAATTTAAAATTCTGGGATTTTATATATATTGTTGCGACTCAAGCGAAGAAAATTACAGCAACTGAGAAAGAAATTTTTTAACAAAAATGGCGGAACAATGATGCTTCAACGGCTTTCCGGCCACGACAGATCAAACGTCGCGACAAAAATATTCACAGAGGAAGATCTGAAGAAGGCCACCAAGGACTTCCATGAGAGTAGAATTATTGGTCAAGGTGGACAAGGAACAGTCTACAATGGAACCCCTAGCAGACGACCAAGTCGTCGCCATTAAAAAAGCTCGAATCGGAGACGAAAGCCAGGTGAAGGATTTCGTCAACGAAGTTGCGTTGCTGTTCAACGTCAGCCATAAGAACGTGGTGAAGCTTTTGGGTTGTTAATATAACCTTTTTTTATAAATAATAATTTATTAAATTATGTATAATTTAATCAAATTACATATAATATATTATAAATAAAATAATTATTTATTATTTATTTCAGTATAATACATTAAAAAATCAATAACAACTCATACGTCATAATAAGAATATATTTTAAACATTTCAATATTGTATTGTTATTTAATTAATATAAATGATTAATAATAAAATTACTAATTTTAATTATTAATTATATTAAATAACAAGCAGTAAATTGTCGTCCAAGTTAACCCACTATTTGGGACGAAAACTAAACAAGTCATTGGCTATTTTGCACATTATTATTCATTATAAAAGATTTTGTGTACATATTTATGCTTCACGAACAAAACGATATTTTGGCTTTAATTTTAAAAAATTAAGTAGATATTATAGTAGTTGTTTGACTGGTCAAACAAGAAAGGTTGCCGGTCGTAAATTAAATTTTAAAATTCGTTAATAGATAATTTAGATTTTGAAATAATTCTAACGAATACTTTAAGACTATGCTATCGATATTCAGTACTATGATTAATATCTTTCGTTAATTAGCGACGATAAAAAAATTATAAAAATACAGTTTGACGATAGTTTATAAATTATTGAGAAATATGAGTTCCTATGTCAAGACCGTGCATGCCTTCGAGCATTAGGGTTTACCTTTCAGTTTTCATGATTTAGGGTTTTTGGTGGATTATTCAAACATCTAGGTTTAAAAATTATTTGTACAGGAATTTTCATGAATTATTGAGCCTCGACAATCCAAAAAAAGACAGCTAATAATGTTCGATGTGGGGCAAAGTTGGCCGTTTTGTCAAGCTCAGACGACCTGTCAAGTTAAAGTGGGAGTCAATGTAGGAAGAAAGGAAGCCCTAAAGTTGTATAAAAGTAGAAGCTCTTTTTCGGCGAAGACTAGAGAGCTAGAAGCTGTATGATTAGGTTTCCGATGAAGTCTTACAGCCATTCTCACTTCGCCGCCGTCGTTGTGGCGGTGGTTGCCGTAGCCATAACAGCTCCGGCGGCGGCCCTGAGTGAAGCCAAGGCTGGGTGCGAGAGCAGGTGCGGAAACATCACCATCCCCTACCCATTCGGCACCACCTCGGACTGCTATTTGAATGAAAATTTCCTCGTTTTCTGCAACAAAACCTCGGACCCCCCGAAAGCAACGCTGGAGAAATCCACCATTGAAGTCTTCGACGTGTCTCTACTGGGCGAGATTACCATCTCCAACGCAGTAAACATCGAGTGCTACAACTCGAGCGGGTTAGTAGTTGAGTACCATCGCGAAAGAATGAGCTATAGCAGGTCAGTTCTGTTGATTTTGTTTATACTAAGTTACTTAAATTGGAATTTATAAAATTGATTTTCAAGAGAGGAAAAAGATTAAAATATAAAAAATAATAATTTGTAGATTCTTGACTTCTTTTCATTTCATTCGGCTACTATTCATAATACAAAATGACATAAATAATGTTAAAAATAAAATAAAATTAAATAATAATTTTAGATTATTTATTTCTAAAAAATTCTTACAATAATTTTTTGACCTTTTGTTACTAAAACAATTATAATTTTTTCCACAGTATTTGAAATGACATGAAACTTGAACCAACGGAAACTAGACATCTGGAGCATAAAAATTTATATGTTACACGTTAAATTTACGGACTGTTTATCCTTCAAAAATTCAGTTAAAATCTATTATAAAACTAATTCAGTTGAAATCTATTATAAAACTAACAAGTTTTTATTAGCTTTTATTCATTAAGTTTAATAATAAATATAAGCAAAATAAATCTATCCTCCGTTGATTAATCAAAACCCTTTACGCAATAGATTCAGAATATCATCAACGAAGAACAAATTCACTGTGGTCGGGTGGGATGCGATAGGACTATTGGATGGCGGCATAGACAAAACTTACACGACAGGGTGCCTTTGCTTTTGCGGAAATATCACTGCCGTGATTAACGGGTCTTGTTCAGGAGTTGGATGTTGCCAATCTTCAGTTCCTCCCAAGGCACAGGATTACAATATTTTTTTCAAAAGTATTTATAATTTTTCTTTTGTGCCTGCTGGTTTCCATCGTTGTAGCAACGCTTTTGTTGTTAAAGATGGCTATTATAGCTTCTCCTCTACCGATCTTTATAATCTTCAAAAACCTAGGAATTTTCCGATGGTTCTTGACTGGTCTGTTGGAAATCAAACCTGTGAACAAGCTCGAGGAGACAAAGACTATGTTTGCAGAGGTAATACAACCTGTGTAGACACAGAAAATGTTCCTGGTTACCGATGTTCATGCCTTGATGGTTATACTGGCAATCCTTATCTCCATGACTGCACAGGTACTCTCTCTCTCTCTCTCTCTCTCTCTCTCCTTATTTGAGGTTTATGGTTTTTAGCGATAATGGAGGGGTGTTTTTTGCAGATATTGATGAATGCCAGAATCCAAACAACTGCCATGAAAGGGCGATTTGTGAGAACAAAAATGGTGGATATAATTGTTCATGTCCTATTGGCTACCATGGCAACGGCTATAATAACAATGGAACCGGCTGTACAGCCAATGAGAAAAGCAGCACCATGATGATTGTGGGATTATGTAAGCTTTTATTTCAAGAATCTCTCCGTATTTTAAGTATAATCATGGAGATTAATGATGGATTTTTACAGCAATAAGCACGAGCATTTTGGCTCTTCTCTCTATTGGACTGTGGATTCTGTGGGTACTCAAGCGAAGAAATTTGCTTCAATTGAGACAGAAATTTTTCAACCAAAATGGCGGAACGTTGATGCTTCAACAGCTCTCCGGCCATGACGCAACAAAAATATTCACGGAAAAAGATCTGAAGAAGGCCACCAAGGACTTCCATGAGAGTAGAATTATTGGTCAAGGTGGAACAGGAACAGTTTACCTGGGAACCCTAGCAGACGACCGAGTTGTCGCCATTAAAAAAGCTCGAATCGGAGACGAAAGCCAGGTGAAGGATTTCGTCAACGAAGTGGCGTTGCTGTTCAACGTCAGCCATAAGAACGTGGTGAAGCTTTTGGGTTGTTGTTTTGAGACTCAAGTTCCAACTTTGATTTACGAGTACGTCAGCCATGGCTCTCTCCTCGACCAGCTGAAAAAGCTTGAAACCGCACCGTTTCCATGGGAGCTTCGTTTGAAGATCGCAACAGAAACAGCAGAAGCTCTCTGGTATTTACACTCCCAACTCTCAACTCCGATCATTCACAGAGACATCAAATCAGCTAACATACTTCTGGACGAAAATTACACAGGTCAGCTTATATAGGGTTTCTGAAAATTTCATATCTTTTTTTTTCAATTTCTAACATTATCTAATTCTGTTCCTCAGCAAAAGTGTCTGATTTTGGGGCTTCGAGATTGGTCGAACAAGACAACGAGAGTCAAAAGGACAACACAGCCGTGCAAGGAACAATCGGATATGTAGATCCAGAGTACATTAGAACACAAAATCTCAACGAAAAGAGCGACGTCTACAGCTTCGGCGTCGTTCTCGTCGAATTACTCGCCGGAATATCAGTAATTGATTTCCGGCGAAATAATCCGTCCAAAACTTTAGTAAATCACGTCCTTACCTCACTAAATTCCGATCGTTTCGCAGAGGTAATAGACCCACAAATAGCGACGGAGAAGAACTTGCCGGAGCTGAAGGCCGTGGCGGAGCTGGCAAGAAGCTGCGTCAGTGACAATGGGGACGAGAGGCCATCAATGAAACAAGTCTTTTCTGAGCTTGAAGCTGTAAGCTCTGTTGAAAAATCCCGAATCGCAGGAGATGGCGGCGCTCGCTTTAACAAAAAGGAGCACTTGCTCGAAGGGTTGTCCGACGCCGTTCACGACCGCGATACCAGCGGAGCGACAGGGGATGACAGCATGAAGGCTCAAATCGCGTGTGACATTACTGAGGCCCGTTGACTATTAAAATTGCTTCTCTAAACTTATTTCGTTTTTATTTGGACGTCTTTTAAATAAATTTCTTGTACAAATTATTGGACGTCACACTACTCACCATGCTTTTGGAATTAGTTAGTTTGTTATTTCCTAGCTAATGATTGATTGTCATGTGGCACTTCTAGAACCATCTCCATGTATTTAAATAGTCACATTGCTTTAATGAATATCATTCAAGCCTGTCATTAACCTTGTCATGGTATCAGAGCTTCTCTGATCCACGGCCTCCTCTTTCCTTCTTTTTTTTAAACTATGGCCTCTTCCACCCCGAGTGAAGTCAACCTCAGCCGAAATTCCTTTCCTCCTTTTCCCTCTCATTCCCAAAATTTATCTGTCAAATTAACTTCTACCAATTATCTCATTTGGAAAAATATGATCCTCAATATCATTATCTCAAATGTGTTAGAATGTTTCATTGATACCTCTACTAATCCTCCCCCACAATACCTGGACGATGTCTCCTTTCAGCCGAATCTCGAGTATTCTGTTTGGCAACGATACAACAGACTTGTGATGAGCTGGATTTACTCCTCCTTGTCTGAAGCCATCCTCCCGCAGATTGTGAATTTTTCCACAGCGTCAGCAATCTGGCAAAGTCTCGCTCAACTCTACTCTTCAACGTCTTTGGCCCGGTTAAATGACCTGCGTAGTCAACTGCACAGTATCAGTAAAGGCGGCTCCTCTATCTCCGATTACATACAACGCATCACAACTATTTGCAATACCTTAGCCGCTGTAGGCGAGCCGGTCTCTCCTAAGGATCAGGTTCTATTCGTCTTAAACGGTCTTGGTGGGGAGTATAATCCCTTTGTCACCTCCATATCACACCGAACAACTGAAACCACGATTGAGGAACTCCACAGTCTACTTCTCACCTACGAGGTTCGGCTTGAAAAACAACATGCTCTTCCCTCGGGTCTACCCCCACTACTGCCGACGCCTCTCGCCTTCGCAGGTGTCGCTGCTCGCCCTCATCTCGGAAGCCCTAATTCTCCGATCGGCAACCACTCTTTTTTTTCAGCTCCTCGCTCTGGACCCGGACCCGGTTCTGGATCACGGCCTCAGAAACCTGGTTACCGGCCTCGTTGCCAGATCTGCAACAAAGTGGGCCATTTGGCCTCAGTCTGCTTCCATCGGGTAAACTTATCTTACTCCCCTTCTCAGCCCAGCTCAAGACCCGGAACCTATACCCGCCCACCAATATCCGCCTCCTTTCTCTCCCCACACCCGATCCCACAGCACTCTCACCCTCCCAGTTTCTCTCCCTTCCCGACCCACCAGAATCCTAACCTTCCCTCGCCGGTGGATTCCACAATGTCCTCGTGGTTCCTTGACTCCGGCGCCACGCACCATTTCACTCCTAACAGCCTTCTCCTTCAAGATTCTGCATCCTATTCGGGTTCCGATTGCATCTCAGTGGCTAATGGGACAAATGTTCCAATTTCTTCCGTCGGCCAGCTTACTATTCCGACTCACTCAGGTCGTCCCTTGCTCCTCTCTAATACTTTACATTCTCCTTCCTTAACATCAAATTTGCTCAGTGTCAATAAACTCTGTCTTGACAACTCTGTCTCAGTTACTTTTTTTCCCTCGCACTTTATTATTTCTGATCTTCATACGCAGGCTACCCTCCTTCAGGGTCCAGCCAGTGATGGTTTATATAAACTCCCCATGTCTTCCGAGAATCCCCTTGCTCTCTCCAGTCGGGTTTTTGACTCTCGGCTTTGGCATAACCGATTAGGCCACCCCTCGAGTTCTGTTCTGCATTCTGTTTTTTCCTTATGTGATTTCCATTCTCGTACTGCTCTTACTGATTGTAAAATTTGCCCATTAAGTAAATCTCACCGGTTACCATTTCAGTTGTCTGATTCTCGGGCCTCTTGCCCTTTTGCTCTTGTTCATACGGACCTCTGGGGACCGGCACCCGTGCCTTCTCTGGATGGTTTTCGTTATTTTTTACTTATTGTTGATGATTATACTAGATTCTCTTGGATTTTTCCTCTTGCTTCCAAAGATCAAGTTCCATCGGCCTTTATCAATTTTTGCGCCATGGTTCTTAATCAGTTTAACACTTCTATTAAAATGGTTCAGTCTGATTGGGGTGGTGAGTTCCGACCCTTAACAACATTTTTTCAATCTAAAGGAATTCTCCATCGACTTTCTTGTCCGTACACTCCCGCTCAAAACGGTCGTGTTGAGCGTAAAAACCGTCATGTCGTTGAAATTGGTCTATCTCTTCTTTTTCATGCCTCTCTTCCCTTATCTTTGTGGTCTTTTGCCTTCTCCACTGCTGTTTTTCTTATCAACTTATTACCTTCCCGAGTTTTACAAAATTCCTCTCCCTATTTTGTTCTTCATTCAACAAATCCTAACTACTCCTTACTCCGGGTTTTCGGTTGCTCTTGTTTTCCGAATCTCCGACCCTATAACTCTCATAAACTTCTACCTCGTTCTCTTGAGTGCATCTTTGTTGGTTATTCTAATCACCACAAAGGTTATATTTGTTTTCATCCATCTTCTGGACGTCTCTATTATTCTCGGGATGTGATTTTTCATGAAACTTCATTTCCCTACTCTAAGCTTCCCACTCCACCTCCTATCCCAGAAACACCTTCTCTCGTTTCCGTCCCTCACATTCCTCCCCTTCGACAACCTCCTATATCGAGTTTTTCTCCTTCCGTCCGAGCTTCCTCCCCTTCTATCGATAGTCCTCTTGATCCTTCTTCTCCACCTAAAAACACTCACCCCATGGTCACAAGATCCAAACACGGAATTCGGAAACCTAAGGCTTGGCTTTCTGCTATCTCTCCCCTCTCCGAGCCAACTTCTTTCCGACAAGCAGTTAACCAACCTCAGTGGGTCTCCGCCATGCATGCCGAAATGGATGCTTTACATCGGAATAATACATGGTCCTTGGTTCCACTTCCCCCTAATGCTTCTGTCATCGGATGTAAATGGGTTTTCAAGATCAAGACCAATTCAGATGGCTCAATTAACCGCTACAAAGCCCGGTTGGTCGCCAAAGGTTATCATCAACAGGAGAATGTTGACTATTTCGAAACCTTCAGCCCTGTGGTCAAACATACTACTATACGTTTTGTATTGTCTATTGCCTTTTCTAGGTCTTGGATCATGAAACAGTTAGACGTCAGCAACGCCTTCCTTCATGGAGATTTAACCGAAACTGTTTTTATGGAGCAGCCACCTGGATTTGTCAGTCCTACTGCACCTTCTCTTGTCTGCCGCCTTCATAAAGCACTCTATGGTTTAAAGCAATCACCAAGAGCATGGTTTTCAAAATTATCATCTGCCCTAGTTACTTTCGGGTTCACTACCTCCAGAGCCGATTCCTCTCTGTTTTTATTTCGGCAACACTCGGTACGCATCGTTATGCTTGTCTATGTGGATGATATATTGGTTACTGGCAACTCAGATACTCATATAAGCTCTCTTATCACCTTCTTGAGTAAACAATTTGCTCTTAAAGATTTGGGCAATATTCACCACTTTCTTGGGATACAGTTTGAACATGCTGGGGATTCACTACTTCTCTCCCAATCCCACCATATTAAAACCTTGCTCGAGAAAGCTAGTATGTCAGAATGTAAACCAGTCGACTCTCCCATGTTATCTAAGCCGGTTTTATCTGCTCTGGATGGGCCTCCATTATCTGATGGGTTAATTTTCCGGCAACTCTTGGGCAGCTTACAGTATTGTACTCTTACCCGCCCTGATATCTCTTTCGCTGTCAACCGACTTAGTCAGTTTATGCACTCCCCTACTGCCTCCCACTGGATTGCATTAAAGAGAATTCTTCGATATCTACAGGGAACTATCTTCTTCTCTCTGGAGCTTATGAAAGATTCGGGTTGTTCCACTCTCACCGGTTACGCCGATGCCGACTGGGGTTCCTCTATTGATGATAGACGCAGTACTAGCGGTTCATGTTTCTTTCTCGGCCGTAACCTTATTTCTTGGTCTTCCTCCAAACAGAAGTGCGTTTCTCGCTCCACCACCGAAGCTGAATACCGGAGTGTGGCCGATGCTGTTGCTGAGATTCTCTGGCTCCAAAAGCTCTGTCATGATCTTGATCTCACCCTTCGGTCTCCTCCGGTCATCTTCTGCGACAATGTCAGTACTACTTTTCTGGCTTCTAATCCAGTTCTGCACTCCAAATCCAAACACATCGATCTCGACTTCCACTTTATTCGTGAAAAGATCTCTGCCAATGAGTTACTAGTTCAGTTTACTCCCTCTTCCGAGCAACTCGCTGATGGATTCACGAAGCCACTTTCCGGTGATCATTTTCGATTTCTCCGACGCAAGCTTCACATGGTACCCCCGTCAGCTTGAGGGGGGGTATTGGACGTCACACTACTCACCATGCTTTTGGAATTAGTTAGTTTGTTATTTCCTAGCTAATGATTGATTGCCATGTGGCACTTCTAGAACCATCTCCATGTATTTAAATAGTCACGTTGCTTTAATGAATATCATTCAAGCCTGTCATTAACCTTGTCACAAATCAATTATTATCTTCTTGAATTAGCCCACAAATAGCGACTGTGAAGAACATGAAGGAGCTTGAGGCCATGGCGGCGCTGTGAAGAAGCTTTGCGAATGACAGTGGGGAAGAAAGGCCAACCATGAAACAAGTGTTGTCTGCGTTAGAAGGATCGAAACAAGTAGAAAAAACCCTAATCGTCAAAGATGACGACGTTGACATTTACAAAGAGGAGGACTACAAGCTCAGAGATTTCTCTGCCGGTTACGACGGCGATACCGGCGGAGCAGCCGGGTATGATAGTATGAATTCCCAGATTACGTTTAATACTACCAAGGCTCGTCGACGAGCTAACATTGAACAGCAAGTACAACATGTCGTATCATAACATGAGCTTCAACATGTCATTGACGATCTACTATGCGCTAACGTAAATGAGCTTCAATTCGTATTATAACATGCTTTACTTAGCATAAATAGGTTTTATGATAATCAAGAACCTTGTGTAGTGAGTTTTGAATCTCTAAATCTCGTTAGGGTAATTTGGTGATGGCTAAGTTATTCTCGATTTCATTCAGTTACTGTATATCATGCTATCGTTTTATTATTATATATTCGATCCACGTTGGTTTTCATTGATCGATTATTTGATAAAATATTGATTATCGATAAAAAAAATTCACATAATTAACTCAACTTAAACCTAATTATTTAGAGTGTTTTATAGCTTTTGTAGTGATATGAACATTATTAATTTGATTTAACTTTAATTATGTCATCTCGATACTATTTTACATAGCCTACAATGTACATTATTTTAAAAAAGGTAAAAATCATAAAAAAAAACTCCACAAAATATGCTAAAAAGACTCTAAAGTTCAAAAAATGCAAATGACCCTCTTTTTGGAGTCGCGTGTTTAGGGGTGGGCAAACGGGTAACGGGCTGGGTATGAAGCAGTACCCGAAACCCGGACCTATCTGAAAAAATGGAAAAATACTTGGATCCGGGTATTTTTGGGTCTACCCAAAATTTAAATCTTTCTGAAATGTTGCTTTCCTGGATCTGGGTATTCTGGGTATTCCGGGTAAGATCCGGGTATTTTTGGATTTTGATAAAAAAAAAACAGAATATCATTGAAAAAATAGTAAACTTGATTCTTGGAGGGTTTGGCTGGGCTGGGTTGGGCAACGAGTATTAAACACAGGTATCAGGTATTTTTACAATACCCGGTATCCGGACTCCCTTCTCGTTTACCCGAACTCAAAACTATATTTTTACCCGTTACTCTACCCGTACTCGGCCTGGACCTTAAGGTTTCGGGTCAGACCTTAAGGTTCGGTTCGGGTTGCCCACCCCTACGCGTGTTAGTGTAACTGTCAACGTGTTAATGACATACAAACGGTTAATTTATTTTTTATTTTTTTAAAATTTATTAATTTTTTAAACATATTATATTATTGTTGAAAATATAGTTAATGTTTTAAAATATGAATAATAATTTATTACATTTATAATATTAATAATGAGTTAATACGTCAGTATATACAACTAAAAAAATAACATAGAAAGCTCATAATTTTATAACAATAAAATCTCAAAAATTCATATAATTCGGTATACTCAAATGGATTTGATAATTACCTTTAAGTATAAATAATTAATATCATCCTTTTTAGAAACATAATTACATTCACATTTAGTTTGTCACTTCCATTTTAATCTCTTGGCTTATTGTATTAATGGTGCAATTAGTTCTCTTTAATTATTTACAAAAATCATTCGCTTTCTTTATGTATTATCAAACTTTCGTATCGAAATTCGAATTATGGATAATTCAAGAGATTAAAATGAATTTAGCAATCATAAATTCCACAATAAATATTTATTGAATATAAGGATTGTGCAGTTTAAAATGGTTTGCTTCACTGATTACCTTAAACGTTTGTACTGTCTTTACTTGGATACTTTGAACGAATTTTTCTAACACTCAACACCTCAAATCTTTTGAATTGTCTTGAAACACACTTACATTAATTTTTTTCTAACATCAATTTATTATCTTTTATCGCTCGTGAGTCCTCCTTACCATATTCTCTCATGGTAGCTCGTTAGTCACGTCTCTAAGTCAATACATGTATTAAAAATTTAACTCTCAAGGTGTCATATTAAAAATTAAAAGTTTTGAAATGTTAGTCGCTGATGAAATTGGAGAAATCTCCGAGCAAGTACTTTGTTTTTAACCATAGTTCCGTGATTTTTTTTACTCCAAAACCGTGAACCACGATCGAAATGGAGTTGGAACCTAAATCGATT
This sequence comes from Begonia fuchsioides, assembly GCA_003255005.1. NCBI lineage: Eukaryota > Viridiplantae > Streptophyta > Magnoliopsida > Cucurbitales > Begoniaceae > Begonia > Begonia fuchsioides. Next base: position 140,093 of record QAOC01047410.1, read on the forward strand.
CATTTAGTGGGAAAATCCAAACAGCAACTTGCAGGTCTAGGCAACTCCCAGTTTGGTTCGGTTCGGTTTGGTTTTTTACAACCCCATATCCCATAACTCATGTATAATCTGAAATTCTTTGCATAATAGAGCAGACGACGGCTCTTTGTGAAAAAGATCTTTGGTCATTAGAGCCATCAGACATCCTCTTCTTCCTAACCAGACTATGTCTCCAAGTTCATCGATATATCTCGATTACACTTTAGATTCTGACCGAGATCACGAAGAAAACAAATTCGTAACATTACGAGCGTTCTCTTCCGGTTCACTTCGGGGAGACCTCGAAGAACAAGGGTCGGCTTCGATGAGCATTTTCACGACTTCCCTCATGGAAGGCCGAACGGACGGAAGCTTCATCGTGCAAAGAATCGCAATCTTCAAAACCTTGATCATGCTGTCACGAACAACCTCGTTAAAAACAAACTCGTCGAGAACATTAGCGCCATTTTTATGGTCGTTAAGATGAGACACGACCCAATAAACGATGTCTTTTGCTTCGCCATATTCCTCGTCATCGATCGGGTTCCGGCCCGTCACTAGCTCTAGCAACACCACGCCGTAGCTATACACGTCGCTCTTTTCCGTGACCTTGAGAGTATAAGCGAGTTCTAAAAAAATAAATTGAGTATAAGCTAGACATAATATCATAATCTCGAGCGAAGTTTGAAGATTTTGAACTCACCGGGAGCGATATATCCGGGAGTACCGGTCATGTTAGTAAAATTCGAACCCTTTTGAGACATTTCTACGATCTTGGCCACTCCAAAATCAGCAATTTTTGGCTCGTGATTTTCGTCGAGAAGTATGTTCGACGATTTTATGTCTCGATGAACGATCGGTGGGGTGCAATCATGGTGCAAATAAGCAATACCCTTTGCAGCCCCTAATGCAATTCTATACCTCTTATACCAATCCAATTCGGTTTTGTCGCCTTTTATTCGTCTTTGTAGCGCTCGAAAAAGATTGCCATTGATGATATACTCGAACACTAGATAATTCGATCCTCCTTTCGATAAACAAGCATAGAGCTTCAATATGTTTCTATGTCGGATTGTCCCCAAAGCTGCCATTTCTGCGTCCAAAACCTTCCTCGAATCGAGCCCTTTCCATAGCTTTTTGACGGCCACGATCCCCCGATTCTTCCTCAATTCTACTCGATAAACTCTCCCCGATCCCCCGCTTCCGATCAGATTCGATTCGTCCAAATTACATATTTCGTCGAAGTCGAATTCAACATGGTGGAATGAAGAAAGCTCGGCCTTTGAATCCGGCTCTTTTTCTCCGTGAAGATCGGCTTCCATGTCATGGTCATGGAGATTGAAGAACTTGGAGTAGGCCAGAAACAAACAGGCTGAAATGAAAATCAAGGCAGAGACAATCATGCAGAAGAAAAACAGGTGGTTTTTAAGGATGTTTCTATGGTTTTCAGAGCAGATTTTCAAGCCGGATTTCAACCGGAGATGGTGGTTTTCATCAATGCAAAGAGCCATGTTACTCACAAATGCTTTATCGCCGTTCAAGGCCAGAAGATCGGCCGGGACTTTCCCCGACAACTGGTTTTCAGAGAAATCGATAGAACTCAGTTTCATCTTTTCCAAATATTCAGGGATCGATCCGGTGAGTTTGTTCATCGAAAGATTAAGTGAGTTCAGAGAGCTCATGGATGAAAAAGATGGAGGTATTTTTCCGGTCAGTGAATTCCGGCCAAGATTCAAGTCCACTAATCTTTCACAGTTACCCAACTCCGGTGGGATCTCGCCGGAGAGACTATTATCGTCTAAATACAGAGAAGATAGCTGATTTAAGGAGCCCAGTTCAGACGGAATTTCACCGGAAAATTTGTTGCCACTGAGTTGAAGCCTCTCTAAGCTTGTCAGCTTGCCGAGCTCCGGCGGAATATCGCCGGAAAATTGATTGTTCTTGAGAAGCAGTTGATTCAGACCGGTGGACTTCTCTATCTCAGGCGAAATACCGCCGGTGAAATCGTTGTCGCTGAAATCAATAATTTTTGCGAAAGGGAGAGCCCACAGCCCATCTGGGATTTGTCCTGAAAATTTGTTAACGTTGATTCTGAATCTTTGAAGAGATTTACACTCAGCGTAAGAATTTGGAAAATCTCCAGAGAAATTATTCTCAAGAGCAAGCAAGAAATGTAAATTTCGATTTTCACATAAGGATTTTGGAAAAGCCCCGGAGAATTGATTCTCAGAGATGTCGATGCTATTCAGAGGTGAAAACCGGCCAAAATTCGACGGAAATGCTCCGGTGAAGTTATTACGGTAGATAGAAAATGCGACGAGCTTTCGCAAATCTCCAAACCCCGCCGGAATCTCGCCGGAGAAGTTGTTTTCGTAAAGCTGAAACACAACCAGATTCTTCAGATTTACAATTTCACCGGGTAATTTCCCGATCAGTTTATTCGCAGAAATGTCGATTTCTTGCAGAAGAGTTAGTCTTCCGATCTCCGGCGGGATTTCGCCGGTCAAATTATTCAAGTAGAGCTCGATCTTATTAATATTCCCTAATTTCGAAATGGATTTGGAAATTCTTCCATAAATTTTGTTCCTCGAAAGATCCAACGTCTTCAATTCCTTCATCTGATAAAATGATTCAGGGATTTCTCCGGTCAGATTTGAATCTGCCAAATAAAGCCAAGTCAAGTTCTTCAAATTTCCAAGAGAGTGAGAAACTTCAGACTCGTCGAACTCGTTCTCTCCCAAGCCCAGAGAAACAAGCGAAGTCAAATTTACAACCCAAGAAGGAAATCCGCCATTGAAGTAGTTGATGGAGAGATCGAGAACTTCCAAGTTTTTCAGTTCTGAAAGATCAGGAATGGTTCCAACCATGTCATTTCCAGTGAGATTCAATACCCTAAGACTGCTAGATTTGATCAGCTCCGATGGAATTACCCCAGAAATATTATTCGTAGGCAACGAGAATGTTTCAAGCTTCTGCAGCTCAGAAATGGACGGAGAAATCTCGCCGGAGAGACCCATGTTTTCGAGGAGAATTCCTGACACTTTCCCGGAGATTAAATCACAAAAAACTCCCAGGAATTCACACGGAGATTCAGAAGCTTTCCATGAACTGAGAAAATTCGAAGGATCCTTCAGCCCATTTTTGAATTCCATCAAGGCATTTGTCTCCACATTCACAGATTCAGATACAGAAAAAATACAGCAAACGAAGAACGGAGCTTTGAGAAAATGGAAGAATCTGAACTGGGTGTTATTCATTTTGGATAAAAACAGAAGCTATCGATCAACAATTCAATAACAGCATCGCAGCGAATTCCAAACCGCTGAAACAAAGAAAGATCGTCAGCAGGGATATCATGCGGAAATGAAGAACAGAAGAACGAAAAGGAAGAAGATCAAAATAAAATTCTAATCTGATGCTAAGTTGTCAATTTTGTCTGTAGCTGTTCGATTATTATAATCAAAAGATGGATAATCGATGATTCGGTAGAGCCATTCTTAATTAAACTTTAATCAAAGAACAGAGAGACTGCTACTTTAAAGTCACTCATTGCCCTCCAACTAATGATTAACGAACTAAAATTCATAGAAATCAGCACAAATCAATCCAGTCAAAAGAAAACCCAACACAGATGACTAAGAACATTCAAGCAGATCTCAGAATTCGAACATTTCAAGCGAAGAGAAACGATTAAGAAGCAAAGAAACCATGGGAATCAGAACAAATTGAACAAGATTTGGAGAAATCAAAAGGGTAGATTCAGAAATACGGGAAGATGAAGATGAAGTTATCTGTAATCCCCAATCAACTTCAGCATTTCTTGAGTCATTATCATCTACAAAATTTCAAGAGTCCACCAAATGAAAATCCCCAAAAATCTTCATCCATTCACTCGTTATCGCGAAGAAAAACAAATAAAAATATTCCCAAAAAAACCTGCAATGTTCTTGAGAGAGAAGAGAGAAAGCGAGAAGGGATTTGTGAGCGAAGTTGAAGACAAACTTACTTCCAGAACTGGTCTGAAATTTAGTCGCCAACCGCCATTATTGGTGGAGAAGAAATAGAATAGGAGAAAATCGGGCGAAGCTTCAACGATGGTCTTCTCCAAATCAACGAAGATTTAAATTACGAAGAGAATTTCCACGTTTTTCAACACAAAAATTACAGGCAGAGAAGGAAATACACTATTCGAGCAGGCTGTCGTCGCGTAAAAATGAAGACAAATAAAATTAAATATTAATTATTTAGCACATTTATAGATGATGTCGGATCTGAAGATGACATTTATTGTTGTGACGTGGCATGTTTTTTTATTTCATCTTTGCTCATGATATTCTTAATTAACTAATCTTTTCCATTAATTAATAGAAATTAAAAAAATTGTCTAAATAATACCTCAATTACGGATCGATTTCGATTCAGTGCGAGTCCAGATCAATAAATTTTGATATAACATATAGTTTGATTTTTTAATAATTAAGATAAATGCCACAAATTGTATTTTTGTCATACACTTCTCTCTAGTATTTTTCAATTATTATGGCATTTTTATAATAATTATTTGTATTATAATGTAGTAAAATTATTAATACGATAGTGAACGTAGCAATGGAGTAAATAAAAAGATAGATGTAAATATGTAATATTTTTTTGTGCTCTTAATATGATATTGTCTGTTTTGGACTAAGTCTTCAAAGAGAAACGATTGGTGATTGTTGAGGGGATTTAGACCATAGAGGAAAATTAGGTTTAGGGTATTTTTGCTTTGGACAAATACAAAAGTGTTTGACTCGGGTTTTCTCGACTTCATCAACAACCCAAAAATCGAACCAAAACCGAGAATTTGTTATAGAACCAAACCAATCGATTAGGTTAAAAAACCGAATCCAAATGACTCGAATTGATCTTATCAGTTTGTTTCACACATTGATTCAGTTCCGGCCTCCTCTACAATTTTAGGGCAATATTGGCTTTCAAGGCTGTGCTCGAGCCTAACTCTTAATATTAAAATTAATTAAAAATATATTATTATTAATTGATAAAAACAAAGTAATTTTCTCCTTCATTCGGGCGTGGATCATCCATAGACCATGAGCCGGGTCGCTCGGCCCAGGCAAAACTGATTCGAACGAAGCAGATCTCGGAATTTAGCGATGGCGCTTAACAATGGCATAGAAGCCGCCTCGAAGCTCCTCAGGGCATCGGAATTCATTCTGCCAGGTCAATTTTCGTGTTCTTCTTCTTCTTCTTCTATTTAATTTTTCTGTTATTGATATTCTTTCTCGACTTCAATTTTCATTGCCGTATTTGTATGATTATGATTGTTGTTTTTTTGGAAGCTGATTAGGTTTTCGTTGCTCGGCTGTTTAGTTTGCTCGTCATTTGATTATTATTATGATTTATCTAGTTTTGTGTTATCGCTTGATCTTTAACTTCTATAGACCTCTGACCTTTGAAAAAATCAAGTAATTAGGTAGGTTAGCGCCAGGATTATGGTTAGTGCTCCGGTAGATTTGATATTTAAGCTTCTTTCTTAAAGAAATGGACGGTGTTAAAGCAGAACATGATGCGTTTTTTTTTTGTTTGATTATTGTAAATTGATGGTGGAAAAGTGAGCTCATAAGATGGAAGTAAAATCAAGGATTATGCTTTTTTTNGGGCAACGGGCACGACGAACCGTACTATTTTCACGCAAAACACATGTACAACCGAGACAGGATGAAATATCAGAAACTTACAATGTTCATTGATATGAAATCGAAACTGGAACCGTGAGTAAAAAATTATTCAAAATAGGATAAATCCAAAAACTGGTTCTAAAATTCATCTAATTCCTCGAAACTCAACATAAATATAATAAAATATATATATTAATTTTTTTAAAAATATAAAATAAAATTTGGATAAAATTGAAACTATATCGTATTTCTGTTCAATGATCTTTAGCAGCTCCAAGATGAAGATCTCTTCATAGATGGCTTCATTTGCTTGTCCTCTTCCAAAGCAATCATCCCGGAATGGGACGGATCTTCCAACATCATCTTCGCAACCAAATATCCTGCAATCGACCACGTCTGGTACTTCCTCGCCTGTTTTCCGACGAACCTCCCGAGCTTTCCATCGTAATATTCGGGCCAACTATCCTTCTGAAGCCGACTCTCTGCAAGCTCAATCGCTCTTCTTGCAAGTTGGTGTCTACCGGTTTTGATACACGCGGCCGTCACGAGCCATAATAACACTGCAACGCCGTTATTGCAAGGATAAGGTTAGAGGTCTGCAAAAATGAATCAAAATCGTGAAACTAAATCGAAACTGTTAGTTTTGGTCCGGTTCTAATTTTGTTTTAAAAAAAATATGACTCATGGTCCGACTCTTATTATTAAGACTAAAAAACCGTGAACAAGAATCGTGACGTGGGTAAAAAACTATCCAAAATCGGATAAAACTTAACTAAATACCAATAAAATTTGATATAAATCTAAAAATTAATTTTAAAATCTATTTAATACACTCAAAATTGACTAAAATATAATAAAAAATATATAATTTATTTTTATATTTATTTTTTTAAAAAAATATAAAATAAAATCAGAATAAAATTAAAATTCTACCGTATTTCACGGTTTTAATTTTATTTTAATATAAAATGAAGTTAGACGGTGGACCCGGATCAAAGATTAGATCATAAACGTTGCATTTTACCTGGCCAGGATCCGCCGTTATGATAACTCCATCTAGTATTCTTCGGATCGCATCCAGTGATGATCCTCCACTCGTAACCTTCAATGGCGGGGTAGCATATTTTCAAAGGCATTTCGCCGACCAGCTCTTCCCATCGAACCTCGAGAAGATCCATAATGGCCGAAGATTGCTCGGCGGTCGCCAGGCAAGACAGGATCGCCACGCAGTTTCCGAGCGCGAACCACCGGAAATCCATCCTCGCCGGACTGACGTTGCCGATGAAGTAGCCGCCCCGATTCGGCATGAAATCGAAGACCCAGTCTGGGATCGAGTCGGGAATGACGTTGAACTTGTTGACGGCCGTGTGAGAATACTCCTCTGTTTTGTACCGGTAAATGTCGTTGAGACGCTGATAATCGAGCCAGAAATAACTTCTCATATGGAAGCTTAAGGCATGGAGACGCTTCACGATTCGCTCGATGAACTCGTTGCCGCCGGCGTCTGGTTTCAGCATCGATAACGCCGATCTCAATGACATGAAGAAAAGAGCTTGAATTTCTATGGGATAGCCATAAACTCCCTGGAAAATGAACATAAAATTAACGAAACCCTCGCCGATCGGAAAAGTATCGAGAGATGAAAAGCTCACCATTCTCCGATCGATCATGGAGCATCCGTCGGTGCAGAGCAACGTCGGAAAAGTGTCGAAACCCTCCGACAAACAAAGGGTCAAAATGAGCTTCATACCCTTTTGACATTCCGGGCTCTCGGCCAAGGACATATCGCCGGTGGACTTTGTATATGCCCGGAGAAGAATAATCCACCAAAAACCGGAATCGACTGGGGCCACTCTTCCGATCGCACTCTCGCCGAAATCGGCGACGAGGGTATCGGTGTTTCTGATCGGATCGTGAAGAACTTTGAAACTCGCCGGCATAACCCCTTCTCCGAGTTTGAATCTGTCGATTCTTTTCTCCCAACCTTGGAGCTGAAGAGTTTTCAAGAGAAAGTTCTTAACTATGTCAGGTTCTCCGTTCATCAGAAAAGCTAGAGCACTCGGCACGAAATCCCTAACAAAAACCTGAAAAAAACAAAAAACGATGAATCAAAGATTGTGAATCTTTGATAAATCTTTAAAGGGTCGTTTTCAAAAGCTGTAATTTACTTGATCGTAATTCAAAACTTCCTCCGAGGAGTGATCGTAGGCGGCGATTGTTCCGACGGGTTGTTCCCGGAAATAAACCATAGATCGCCGGAGAGCCTCCCAGGCTTCGGCGATTATGGGGAGGGGCTCAGGCTCGAATGAGTAAAGCGCCGACGACGACGTCGGACTGTTGAACCCCGACCGGCCGGCCGGCGAGAATGTATTCTCGTAATTATCGAACCCTACCTTGGCCTGGCTTATCGAGACCTCACTGAGTGATCGCTCATCGAAGGACCTTTGCCTCTCCGTGCATGGCCGTGGCTTGCCGAGAAGACGCAGGAGATCGTAGCCTTCCATCTCAGAGATCGAGCAAATCGAGCTCACGTTTCGAAGTCCCGTGTCCTTCATTCCGTCCATATTTTCCGGCGAACTGAATTTCAAATAAAATCAATAAAAACAACTGAAAATGCGAACGCTGAAGGTGAAAATCTGAAAATGACATCGGCCCACCGATCAGTAACAACCGTTGAACAAAACCAGGTCTGGGAATTGATGAAAAAAGACAGTAAGACGCAGCAGACGAAAGAAACCTCGACGAAATCTCTGAGACGGCGATGAGGACTTCAGTGACGGAGAAAGTCGCCGGAGAGGATAATGTTGAGGAGGCGAAAGAAGAGATAAGGTCAACACCGGTGATTTATAGGTCAAAAAAAGCAAGTCAAAAGGAATGGATAGCCGTGGTGGTCGAATGGATTTTCGAACTCCGAATTTACCGGTTGCCGGAAATAGCCGGCGACCTATATCCGATCCCGAGCCAAGCGACGACCAATATTGCTGGAAAAACGCACGTGCGAAACACAATCTTGACAGGTCGTCTTTGTTAACGTAGAAAATGCGCATGACATACATAAGTTGTTATAATTACATAAAAATCGAAGCAATGTTTCGATGTGTGAAATAAACTTATATGATAAATAATTAACTACTCTATGTAATAATGTAATAATGTCATAAATTAATAATTTATTATATTAAATAATAAGTTAATTTTTCAAGAAAATATAATAATAGAAAAATGTACGGCATAAAATAATTATTAAAAAAAAAATTATTGATCACGTAAATTACACTTAATTAAAAAACTACGCCAACGGTCAAAGTCAAGGCTCTTCATTAACTCATCTGACGTCCGTTGAGTCTCAAACAAAGTTGCCTCATTTCTTCTACAAACCTCTTCGCTCTCTCTCCGGAGAGAGAATCCCAAAATCCGATCCCAAAATCATGCCATTGAAGCCTCTTAATACGATAGTTATCGCATTTATGCTAGGCATCGCATTCTTGGTTCTTTTCTTCTCTGGGTTTCTCGGCTTGCCCTCTGATTCAACCTCGACTTTACCCGTTAATGGCGTGAGTTTCTCGGAAGTCAAATCATCGCCGGAACCCTTTACAGACTTGATCGGTGCCTTCAAGAAATGGGACTCTCAAGTGGGTTGTGCTCGGTTCAGGGAGAAGATCCGGATTAGCGGCGTAAATGGGTCGTTTTCTTCTCTGCAACGCGATGGCGATGGTGATTTTTCGGAGTGTGGAGAGTTGAAAATGGAGCATGTTAGCGTTTTAGTTAAGGGATGGACTTGGATTCCTGATAATTTGGATAATTTGTATGCGTGTAAGTGTGGATTGAGCTGTCTCTGGACTAAATCTGGTGTTCTTGCTGATAAGCCCGATGCATTGCTTTTTGAGACTACAACTCCTCCGCGGATGGTAAAATTTATTGATTTTTTTACTTTTTATCTCATTTTCTAGTTCGTAATTTTCAAAATCCATTTCGCTTCACCTGTTGGGAACTTCTTATTGTTCTTATTTTCGATTATGTTAGAATCTCAGGGAAGATGATATTTATACTAGGTTTTCTGTTCTTGAGATCTTGAGGTTTTAGCGGTCCTTCTAATGAGCAGCTTTAGTTAAAGAGGAACATGGTGATCCTTCTGTGCTTTGCTCTGTTAAGAAGAAACTTGAAAAACTTGGGAGAATCAGAATTACTTTTGAGATCTTGATATGCTCGTTTTTTGTAGTTTGTAATTTGGTAGACTTTGATGTATTTAATAATGTCTACAAAGAAATACTAGGAAGAGCCTGCCTAGATGTGAGTTTATCTACTACGCTTTAAGGCCGGCATAAGTTTATTTTAGTGTTTGACTGAGTCGAATATCTGTGATTCAATCTGCAGTCGAATGATCCTGAAATTGGCGAAATTGTCAAATCATGCTTGTTTCTTACTATTTTTCGGTCATTTTACAAAACATATTTCAATTTTTAGCTCATTGATGAAATGTTTTGGCCGTAGATTTGTGAGATCAGTCGATTGCATTCTTTTAACATTAAAGATCATTTGTTCGTTCATCTCAGTTTGTGCTCCTCTGTCGATGCTAATTTTCTCGCAAGGAGAATTGTTTTTATTTCAGACTAAATGTATGATATTGTTTTCGTTTATGTTTTAGTTCGATGATGGTCTACTAAAGAACACGAATATGCCTTCGTGGATCTTACCTATTTTCTTTTACGACGTATTTATTTGAAGAAACATATATTCTCTTATCGTGGATAGTAGGAAAATCGTGAGCAGTCCTGCTCTATTTGTAGATGTTTTGCTCTATTTTATTCTTCTTCCTCTCCTCAGGTTTAGCTCTATTTTGCTCATGATCTGTTTATTTTTTTACTGGTTTTTCTCATTTTGTTTGCTTTGTTAATGCTGTCCAGAGACGCAACGGAGATCCACTTCGTGTATATATGGATCTTGAGGCAGGCAGGAAACGATCGGGTTTTGAGGATCTATTCATCGGTTATCACGCAGAAGACGATGTTCAATCGACGTATGCCGGATCGCTCTTTCACAACGGTAGAAATTATCACGTGTCTCCATATAAGAATAATGTAAGTTTCTTCGCTCGATTTCATCGTTTTTTTAAATACTCACTTGTTTAGCTCAAGATTGTTGGAATTCTTTAGGGTACGCTCGTATATTGGTCGTCCTCTCGGTGCCTACCCGAAAGAAACCGGTTGGCGCATAAGCTTCTAAAAATGTTACCTTCGCATTCGTTCGGCAAGTGTTTGAACAACGTCGGTGGTCTCGATATGGCGCTATCCCTCTACCCGGAATGTGCAAATAACGGCGATTCGGCCCCGAAATGGTGGGACCATTTACATTGTTCCATGTCTCATTACAAGTTCGTTCTTGCGATTGAAAACACGATGACCGAGAGTTACGTGACGGAGAAGCTATTCTACGCTCTAGACTCCTGTACGGTCCCGATATATTTTGGGGCTCCGAACGTGGCCGATTTCGTGCCTCCAAACTCGATAATCGACGGGTCGAAATTCAAGTCATTGGAGGAGTTGGCTTCATACGTAAAGGCTCTAGCCGATGACCCTGTGGCTTACGCGGAATTTCACGCTTGGCGACGGTGTGGTGTAATGGGTGGGTACGGAAAGACTCGTTCGATGAGCCTCGACACGTTACCGTGTCGATTATGTGCGGCCGTTAGTAGACGGGGCGGGAGAGATAGTTGATAGTTTTGCTGTCTTTCTCTGTCCTCTTTCTCTCTCTAATTTATTTTTTGCTTGAGTTAGTGACTGAGATTAAGAGAATATGCTGATAAGAGTTCTACATTTACAGCCTAGGCTTGCTTACCCAGGATTATAATGACTCTGCCTCATGGGATGATTATGGAAGATGATTTGAAATAATTTCTTGAAAGTTTTGATTAAAAATTTATATTAAAAATTTAATATAAATTTTGATTCTAAATCTAATTCAATTACTAAAAATTTGACTTAAATATAATTACAATTACATTATATTTTTAACCGAGATCAAATTAGAACCGTACTATAATTAAAGATCTCGGTTCCAATTCTATAATTCTTAAACCATGACCTAGCTTTGTTACAGGATGACCGGACCGGACCGGAATCTATCAACCCTGAGAATTAGAAGGAAAGGAAGTAAAGAAAGGGAAGGAGGGGCTAAAGCCCTGGCATGGTAGTGTGCTGTGCCTTCAAAACGGCTCTAAAGCTTCAACCTTTCTTAACCCAGCGGCTCTGCAACAGCTTCTCTTGCAAATTTCCGACTTCTCTCGGGGCACCCATAAGCGTGGCTTGGCATAGAAGCTCGGGGATTTTGCGTTGTACAACAATGGCGGTTTCTCAGCTTCCGATCGTCCAAGTGAAAGAGAAAATCGAACTGACTGAAATCGAGGGGAAGATTTTCGATAGACTTCTTGCCACTTTTCGTCACTTTGGTCTCCCGTATGAACTCCGAGTTGCCGGCGGTTGGGTTCGCGACAAGGTTTTTCTTTTTAGCTTTCTTTGCTCTCATGTTTGATTGATTCCTTGTTGTTGAGGAACTTTTCTAAGAAAACTTCGATTTGGTACTATGTTTTAGTTGCTGTCAGATTATTCCTAGTTTTGCAGCTTCTTGGAAAAGATTGCTATGATATTGATATTGCTCCAGACAATATGTTGGGCAGCGAATTCGTGGAAAAGGTTAGACCATACTTGTTATCAGTGGGAGAAGAGGCTCAAGGGATCGCAATCATTCCCAGGTTTTGCTTCTTAGTTCCATTTACATTTACCTATATTTTTAACTTCTTAATCTCGCAAAGGTCAAATTTTGGGCTCGCTCGAACATGGTTTCCTTTTTTTTCGTTGTTTTCTTAGTTTCGTACATCCCCTCGTTTCCTGCCTAAGAGCTTTTTGAGAGCGGAGAGCAGGGGATAAATGAATTGATTGTATTTACCCGGAATCTCCATGAGGATGAAATTGATGCATTTTGATGTGAAATAATAATCATGTTCATCTGAAAGAGGAAAACTGTAAGCTGCTCAAACTTTATAATATCTAATCAGTTTTCAATCCATATCAACTGAGAATGCTCTAGAAATTTGAATGTCAATTTAATCAAGGACATATCTTCTCTCTAAATGTGAATTTGACTGGGTTTCTCTTTTCATTCTGGTTTCATGTTGTTATATACTTGGTCTCAAGTGTTTCTTTGATTTTTTTTGTTGGTGTGAATGGGAAAAAGAAGACAACATGTTTTATAAGTGAATTTATCATTTTTGTTTTTCAGTAATCCAGATCAGTCGAAACATTTAGAGACAGCGAGGATGCGCATTTTTGACGTATGAATTGATTTTGTGAACTTGCGGAGTGAAGAATACAGTAATAATAGTCGTATTCCAACTAAAGCATGTATTTCTTTTCTCATCAATTAATTTTTTCTTACTTAAGCAACAAATCATGTCCTATTCCATTCGAATTCATGATTTTTTGGGATAGGTTGTTAACCTACACGAGGCGATATCTATAGTGTCATCGAAGAGTGATCTCGAGTATAAAAAACTTTGTAAGTGTAAAATAGTGAACTAGGGTTTCGGTTCAAAAACTCGAGGCGATATCTGTAGTGTCATCGAAGAGTGATCTCGAGTATCAAAAACTTTGCAAGTGTAAAATAGTGAATTTGGGTTATGGTTCAAAAACTCGAGGCGATATCTATAGTATTATCGAAGAGTGATCTTGAGTATAAAGAACTTTGTAAGTGTAAAATAGTGAATTAGGGTTACGGTTCAAAAACTCGAGGCGATATCTAGTGTGTTGTGGAAGAGTGATCTCTAGTATCTTCGATACCGGGTAGAATATCGTGTAGCGGTGTAATCCCTGTATTTATTTTATATATTTATTTCCTTTTTTTTTGCAATACGATGGTTTATTAGGATAAATACTAATTAGCAAGATCAAATACATTGATCTTGTTTATTTTATTGATAATGGCAAGCATCATACATTCCAAGGATCGAGTCGACTATTGCGGTAGATTGTTGAACTTGCGGTATCGATACTCGGCAAAAGTCTTGGTAGAATATTTGGCCGGATTTTGATCGTCGATCAGCTGAGGGAGTGGCCCAATCACCGCCGCATGCGGCGGAGCACAAAACATAGCCCATGACATGCGGGTTTTCTCCTTATTAACCAAGCTTCGGTGGAGAACGCTTTTGTACTTGCCATTGCTTAGCACCTGTTCCGATTATTGACGATTAATGGTCAAGATTTCTTGAAATATTTCAAGCTCTAGAGCAAAATGCAGAATTGAAAAACTACGAATGTAAATTCTAGAAGAAAAAACAAAGATTTTCGAGAAAACCCGTGGTTGAATCTCAATCTCTGCAAAACATGAGCTCGACTTTGTTCGTAGGGTTTTTCTTGATAAGTTGTGTACTGGTTGGAGGTGAGAGAGAGAGAGAGTGAGGGAGAAAGAATGAGAGATAGAAAGAGTGAGTGAGAGAGAGAGAGAGAGAGAGTGAGAGAGAGAGATGTCCTAACAAAGAATGTACCTCAATTTGGTCTCCTACGTGAACAAAAATGGCGTTGGGGAGGTAATCCACTGCAACCCACGAATCATCTTTCCAAACTTGGAGGCCAGAGACGTCGTTGGGGACGAGCAGGGTTAGGGCTGACATGTCGGTGTGGGCTTCAACCCCAAGCGCGAGCTCTGGTTGAGGGCATGGAGGATACATATTGATTTTCATTTCAAGCTCAACTTGATCTCCTCCAATGGCGGAAAATACGGCACTCTCTTCCAGACCTAACCCTAATGATATCAGCCTTAAAAGATTCTCTGTAACTCCAAATATCTCCTTGCTGTACTCTTCTGTCACAGCTCTGCAAAATTTCCTAAATTACAAAAAAAACAAAAAAAGAAAACAATGGATTTTCAGAATAACACCTGTAAGAACTAGGGTTTTGAATCCAGTAATCGTAGTTCACCCTCGCCGGAGGAGCAGTTACATGGAAGAAATAATCAATCCATTCGATTTTCTGATCGTCATTCTTCGTCATTTTTGTCCCGTACCCTTCAAAACGGCCGGCGGAAGGGTCGTTAGCGTAGACCTCCTTCTCAGCCGGCGGCAGCCGGAAAAACTCCTCGCCGACGAGTTTCAGGCGTTCGATCAAAACCGGAGAAATCCCGTGATCGGTGAGGAGGAAGAATCCCCAGTCCCTGCATGCCTTTGAGATCTCATCAACCACAGCATGCGGCGGCTGGGAGAGAGAGATGACCGGAACTTTTACATTCTCCGCCGCCTTGGTGTTCTCCGGCCGCTCGTGCGGTGGCCGGATAAATTGCGGTGGGAGCTCTTTCAGGTCACCGTGAAAAGCCAAGGCCTGAACCCTCATCATCTTCTCTTCTAAGCCACAGATGGGATGTGCCACAAAGTCTTCCATTTTTAAGCTCTTAAATAGACCTTGAAACACAACTCGTATAACTCTAGGTAAGTAACATTTAATTCCACATTTTAATGCCATATTTAAAACAATTTTATTTATTATGTAAATTTTGTATTAATATTTAATATATTTTGAAAAAGGTAAATTGATATTTACCTCATTAATTGAGTTTATAATTACAACTTATATCTTAAATTTTAAATGTCGTTAATCGACAAATTAAACTTAACTGTAATTTTAACGAACATCATATCATTATATTTTTTTATTAATTTTTAAGATATATGTCAATTTGATTATTAATTTCTAGTTTATTTGGTAAACTTTAATCACTTTGAAATAAAAAAAAATAAAAATAAAAACTATTGTAATAATAAATTTTAATTTTTTGATTCGCTTATAATAAACAAAAAATTCATCAAATTATTATATTTTTAATTTTTAACCATCATTGATTAATTATGTTAGCTAAAGTCTTAAAATGGACCTTTTTTTCTCAATAAGCAAAGGTTACTAATTCCATTTCACAAGACAAATAATCGCAATTGTTCCGATTTTTGCCGTTTGTGTTTCCTTGTTAGTTTGTTTACAATGCGTGGAGCCGCATCATATTTCTTTATTTACGAAGAGTTAATCGATACATCTTCTTTTTTTCTTTCTATTTTCACTAGTTAGGCAGGCAGTCTGCGATGCAGATGTCACATTTTATTTCATAATTCGTTAAGAATTAATCACTACGATTCATTCGACTATGAGTTACGGAACCTACATTAGATGACATGTCGTTGTTACATATTTTTTTTGTGGAGAAGCGGGCGAGTTTGGAACTGGTTTTGAAGTCGTTTGAGTATAATTAATTTACTTGTCTTGGATTAGGTGGTGATAGCTTCTTTCGAAACTTCCTCGTTGATTTTATAGGTTGAGAATATTAATGAGCCTCGGTGAGTTAGATACGGTTCGGTTCGCTCTGATTGCACTTCAAAAGAAGAACGGCGAGGTGCTCGAATTAGAGTGGAACTAAATCGTATAATTTGGTTATTCATTTTCTTAATCTCTACCAAGTGTGCTATGCCCGAAAATTAGTCAAATTTTGCCTCTTTTGAGGTCGTTAACACACTTTGAGTTCATGAGAAACCTAAACTCTCGTGGTTAATTGCAAGAACTTGTCGCGTGACGACATGGACGCACAATCTAGTGTAAGTGAAGATTTAAAATTCATGGTTTTATGTGTAATGGCCTTTTACTATTTTGAGCAAATTTTGATTAAAAAAGAATAATATTGTACTACTGAACTCAAATATGGGCCCTCCGCTAGGTCTAAGGGTGTGCACGAGCCAGTTCAGATCGATTTTGCTCAATTTTTAAACTGACTCGGTCCAAAAAAATTGACGAACCGAAAGGGTCTTATTTTAAAAAAATAAGACTTTTTTGAAAATTGGCCGTTGACGGTTTAGTTGATAATTTAAATAATAATTAAAATATGTAATTTTAAATTTTTTAATACATCAAAATTTCAAAAATATATAGTTTAAAATATTTTTATTGTATTTAGTTCTAATGGTCGCATTTTTTGGCTGGATTTCGGGCCGTTTTCAGATTTTAACTAGAGTTTGGCCATTTTCAAATTTAAAAAAAAACAGCAACCGAATTGCACAAATTATTCAATTTTTATCTAAAAAACGGGATGTTTTACCTTCACCAAATATCAATTACTTAGACTTTCAAAATTTGTCAATTTTTTCCCTAAAAACAGCAAAAAAAGTTCAAAAAACGGAACTTTACCCGACAATCAACAAGAAACAGCAACCAAGTTCTAAAATAATCACAATTTATCTGATTTCTACCCAAAAATGGAATGTTTCACATTCACCGAACAACAAACATTAACCGATTTAAAAAAACAGCAACCAAGTAATCGAGCTCGGAGAAACATTAACCAATTTAAAAAAACAGCAACTGAATTGCACCAATTATCAATTTTTTACCTAAAAAACTGAATGTTTTACACTCACCACATAGCAATTACTTAGACTTTCAAAATATTTTACGGTTCAACGGTTTAGTGGTTTTTCAAAGAATGTCTGTTCGGATTTGGTTTTTATTTTAATAACTGAATCCGAACCGACACTAATCGATTTTCATTGGATCGATTACTGGTCGGATTTATGTGTATTTATAACCGAACCGACCCACGTCATTGGGTTGGTTGGTTCGGTTTTCCGAGTTTATCCTACTCATTTGTCAGGCCTAAACCCCGTTAATTTCACAATATTGGCAAAACTACTATACACGTAAACATGTCGAGATGTGTACGGCGCCCTCTTTCGAACGTATGAGGAACCCAAAAAATAATTTCTAAAAATTGAGGTCTTTTTGGATTATTTATCCAAAACTCGGGCATGATTTAAATTTTTTATCTTTTTTATAAAATATTTGGGCCATATATTCTTGGAGGCCCAAAGGTGACTGCAAGCCCATTAAGTTCACCTTATTAGCAAAACTAATATACACGTAGATGTGATAGATATAATTAAAAAATTATTTATTATATTACTCACAGGTCGACACAGCTGCTTGTATTATTAGCATTGCGCTAATAATTAAGGTAAATAAATAATCTACTCTTAAAGTATGAAAGAAATATGTAAAGTTTGAGGTGTTAATTGTAAAAAAATTGAGATATTTGTAGCAAATAAGCATTTTACTCTTAAAGTCGAGATATTTGTCGTGAATGTCTCAATTTTCTTACAATTAACACCTCAAACTTTAAGTATTCACTAGACATCCCACCCTTACGGTTTCCATTAGTCGTTCTGTCAATTCTTTGAAAGTTCAAATATTATTCTTTATATTCTATTATGTTGTCTTTTGCCAGATATGGTAATTTTAACATAATTAATAAAACAATTAACAGAATGAGTAATGTTATATTTACTTTATTAACATACTCTTTTATTGTACACGTTGACGTGTGAAGTTGTGGTTAATTTAGTTAAATTGTATTTAATATATTATAATTAAAATAATTTATAATAATATTTATTACACTAATCTAAGTCCTATACATCAGCATGTACAATAAAAAGATAAAAATATATGCTTTGAATTTGTCAATTTAAGTTAAAATTATGACAAGTTCATGTTGTTCAGTGATACTAAATAAGTTTGAAATACGTATTATAAATATTTCATAATTCAAGTCTAATAATTATAAAATAATATATATATTTTTTTAGTCGTTAATTAGTCTAATTATTTTTAAATATTTATTTAGTTATTGAGGAAGACATGATTATGTCTTTGCTTGCAAACCACATTACAATAATTAAGGCACTCACTAAAGTTGACCCCATTCCATATTTATGGATGTAATAATTACTATATATTACAAAACACATATTTCGTGATCCCATCTATGGAAGGCACTACCTTTAGACTATATAATATATTCTATAATGTGACACTATTTTACTATTTTTTTAATTAATTACACAAGAATAATAAAACGATCAAGCCATAGAAGAATTTTTCATACAATTATTAAAATTTTATTTGTAAAGATCGAATAATGTTGGGTTTATGTGCTCATTTGATCCTGTACTTCTATCCGTTTTGATGATTAACTTGAATTATCAAAATATTTGTACGTTAACACGAGGTCTAAGCCGAATCTTATGTGCCCAAATGTCGGCCTAGCATTTAAAGATCTCTAGGTGTCAAACTAAAATTAAGGGGTTTGATTTAATGATGTAGGCGACATTAATTTTCTACATGTAGGCTATTAAACATTAATAATTGCTTGATATTTTGAATTATTTACTTGTATTATTTTTTTCCTATGCATTTTAAAACCCTTAAATTTATAAAAGTAATTGATAATGTAAATATAATATTATTAACTAATTTTAGTTAAAATATGATGTGTAAGTCTAGATTTATTTTCACGGGATTATGTTTTATTATATATGATAACGTGTAAAATATAGACTATTATAATTAAATTATAATATATTATTGCACTTGAATTAAATTAAATAATGTTTGACACATAAATATGTACAATAATATTAATAATGTATATTAAAGAAGTAAATCTAATATTAGAGTGATTAGTCTCCTATTATGAATATTTAAAACAACATTAAATAGTAATTAAATTAATTAATAAAATTGAGCAAGATGAATTAGTCTATAAAATATAATCGACCTAAAAACGCTAACATAAAAGACCATAATTAAAACACGCCTAATATTCTCATCGTGACCAAATTATAGCGTGACAATTAATACATAGTCAAAACTATATATTAGTTCTATTTTGACAAGAGACAGTAATTATAAGGTCTAGAGCGCCATTAACTACTCATACTTAGCTGGAATTGTTAGATTCCGTTGACACTCCGGTCGCCGGAGATTGTAGCCACGGCAGCTTCTCGTCGGAGACCTTGGAATATACGATATCGATTCATAAACCGCACAAGCTCTCTTGCAAGATGCGTAAAGATTGATCAAACCAAATACGTCGCTCCGGCAACCCTTTGGACGGTCGGAAAGTTTCCGATTCGGTAGCGGGAAATCCGGCCGGTCTTCGTCCTTCGAACACTCAACTAAAGCGGCGAAGAACGGATCTGTTTGGGTTATGTTCTTCGTCTGTTCTAAGTTGAATCGTTTAGATGTAGGGGGAGTTAGAGACGGAGGTAATGGGAGATTTGTTAAAGAGGAATTCACCTTCTCGATGGATTTTTGGTTTTTTGGGATTCCGGGGAAATTCTCCCAGGAAAATGGAACGCCGGAGGGGGGGAATTTTCCGGCGAGAGTAATCGGAAAGTCGTCGGGAAAGGAAAGGGATTCGAGAGAGGAAGAGGAAGAGGAGAGAGATGAAATGGAAGAGAACGAAGAAGCCCGGCGAGATTGCCGCCGTTTGCTCGCCGGAAACTGGACGTCGATGTCTTTATGGACGGTAAGAGAAGGCGTCTGGCTTTCTGAAAGGGTAGAAGAATCCATGGAACTAGGTTGGGAGGAACTATGGATGGAAAATGAATTCTACTCTCTATATATAATATATATAGTTAATTTTATGATTCTTAAGCGTGTAATTAGGTAAATTTTCAAAATATATATTTAATATATTAAATTTACTATAAGAAAATAAAATAAAAATTTAAAAATAAAATTATCACATCACATTTTTGTTGTGCAAAACGAATGAACATGATCGAAATCGACATTTTGGTTCAATTCCAGTTGTGTCAATTTTTCTAACGATCTTGATTTTGCAGAATCAATTCAGACGATCTTCGATTTCGATGTATTGAAATTAGGGGTGGGCGGATCCGATCCAATCTGACGATCTGATCCAATCCGATCGGATTCGGTCGGATCGGACCAGGTATTCAGTAGAATAATATGTAATTTGATTCGACGTTCGGATCGTTATCAGATCGGATTCGAAGCCAATCTGATCTAATCCGAACGTCGGGTTCTCCAAATCCGATTAAATATCCCCAAATTTTTGAATTGGGGTTTCAAGCTTTCAATCGTGTATTCGTGTTTGTGCAATCTCGTCCCCTCATTTGCGACGACGAACAATCGACGACGAATAACCTCCTCCGACAACGAACAACTGGGCGTATCGACGACTTACCCCGACTCCGAACCCCGTCGACGACTAACCTCAACGACGACGAACAGCCGGCGCACTCCAACAAAGTCAGAACGACGAACACATGAGGCCCTCCGCTGCTTCTGCCTCCTCTGCCTCCGCTGCCTCTGCCTCCGGCCCTCATCCGCTGCATCCTCTGCCTCCAGCCCTCCGGCCTTCCGCTGCTTCTGCTTCTACCAACACTCTCGGAATTAATTAATTTAGGTATACTCTGGAAAATACTTTCTGCCTTCAGTTTTAGACTTTTAGTTATCGGATTTGGATCATTCTTTCTCTGAAAAATACTCTCTGTCTCTGCCTCAGCCTCAGAAATTTGATGTTCAGCTCAGGATTGATTGACTAATCCGATCTGATCCGATAATTTGAAATGAATTCGGATCAGATTCGGATTCAGATGAAGTTTTGGAGCCGATCCGATCGGATCGAAAACTCCAATCCGACAACATTCGGATCGGGTTAGATCGGCATCAATTCGATCCGTTGCCCACCCCTAATTGAAACTGTTAAACTCCACAAAATTGTTAAGAAATTTATTAATCAAATTTATATCTTTTTAATCATTAAATTATAATTTAATGAATATATAATTTAATTTTGGTCTCTAATAATTTAGAACATAAATTTAATAGTTAGATTATATTTTTCTAAAATCAAGATCAACCCGGACCACAAACATTCACATTAAACATTTGTAGAGAAATTCAATTTTTATGAACACCTTTTGTTAGCAATTTAATACGCGTGACATTTATTAATTCATGCATTTTGTACGTTATATTATAAGTAATTCATTGCATGACAAATAAGTGTCACATGTTCAATTCAATGCACGTACTTGTTCAGGTTGATTTTGGCCTACCAATGGAATATGTGATAACAAAACCGAACCGAATCTGATTAAATATTTTGATTAGAAAATTGGTGAAATAAACCTAACTCGAAAATCCAACCTACAACAATAAAAAGAGTAATGTTATATTATTGTGCATATCGAGGTGTCACTAAATACTTGATCTACTTAAAGCGTAATTAATACATTATAATATAAATAATTATTTGTCACATTTATCACGATAATCACGACAGTATACACAATAGAAAAATACTTTTATATTTATTCTTAAAATTATAATTTATTTTTTTGATTTAACAAAATCAAGAGCGATTACACCGGATCCGAGTTGAACCGGCAGGCAAATCAGATCACCCGAATTTGGACAAGCACCTATTGATCGGTTCGATTCGATTTATTGGTTAGGACCGGACCGTATCTCTAAATAAAATTAATATAACAGGCTAAATTTTCGGTTTATTACACGTCTAGATTACTCTCTCCCTCTCCAGATCGCATTTCTCTGCGTTTGAAGTTTTAGGGATAAAAATTCTTATCTTCCTAGATTCGTTGGATCGGAGCTCCAATTCTTATCTTTCTTGATGATTTGCTTGAAGTTTCAGTCGGATAGTTGAAGAATTTGGCTGCTCTGGAAGCTAGGACAGAAACCCTAACTGAATTGGTCGAAAATCTATGGAGAAATCTTCTTCTTCACCGTCGTTGACGGGATTTGATGGCTCCTCGCCGGAGCTTCTTCAATGCGTGAGTAAGTTGGAGATAGTTACGCCAAAACCTCTAGGTGTTTTTCTCTGCGGCTCCATTCCTGTTCCTACTGATAAAGCTTTCCATGCCTTCAATACAGCTCTCGTTCCTTCTCGACAGACGTATTGAATCCCTTTATCTCTTGTTTTTGTTATTTTCTTTCACTTGCAACTGCAGTCACGTGGTACTGAGATTGATTTTTGTTTTTGGTTTTTAAGAGCGACTGCTCCGAGGTATAGAATGCTTCCTAAGGCCACAGATTTGAATGCGCTTCCAGTTCTACCCAATTTTTCTGAGAAGCTGCTTCCGAATTGGGCAATTCAGTCGAAGGTCGCTGGAGGTACGTCCAATTCTTACACCCAATTATTCGGGGTGGTTTCCTCTGCTTTTGATATGTTCGGTGCTTCAATATACTTCTGCGCAAGTTTGCTAAACAATGGGGATTCATTAGAAAATGTCGGACCAATGGTGGTTGTAAATGTCTTTACACTCTTATGAAACGCTTGAAAATGCTGTAGATGATGATGAGTTATGTTGTTCAGTGGTTCACCCGATGGTAGTTGACATCTTGTAACTACCACTAGATTAGATTCGTGCCTGTAATACTCTTCTACCTTGCATAACAGAAAACATCTCCATTCACCTCTCATCCTTAAGCTCAAAATATGTAATTTCCCGTGACTACAAGGGGGTGCTTGTATAATGCTCTGCGTCGAATGCGATTGAAGAGTTTTGTAACACTCTGGCTTGGGAAAAAATTCGGATGCTACATGGAGCGTTGTATTGTCTATTGCATAACATTTTTTGTCAAATCTATTTTTATAACTAAATATGATAAGACTTTAGTTTCTCGAAATCAAAGCATAATTGTTGCTTCTGCTTGTACACATCAGATTCACCCTGGGATGATGGTGCTGTCTTGTCAAACCTAACTAGGAAAAGTGAGGCTCTTGCTTTATCGGGTCTGGTTGACTATGGAGATGAGATAGATGTGATTGCTCCTACTGATATTTTGAAGCAAATATTTAAAATGCCATACTCCAAAGCTCGGTTATCAATTGCTGTTCATCGCATCGGAAAAACTTTGGTTTTGAATGCCGGGTTTGTGCTCTAATATTGATTTTTCTTATGTCATTGTTATTTACAGCGCTACTTAAGATAACATTAGTATCATTTTCGAATTTCATGATTGTTGGAACTTTATTCTTATTCTTGGATGGTAGGCCTGGCATTGAAGAGGGAGAAAAACTAGTAAGACGGCATAAAAATCAATCAAAATGTGCAGAGCAATCGTTATTTTTGAATTTTGCTATGCACTCGGTAAGAGTGGAAGCTTGTGACTGTCCAACAACTCATCAACCTCCATCAAAAGAGAAATCATTCTCTTCTGTAGTTCCCGAAAAATCTGCAGCAAAACTAGCAAATCGTACTAATTCAGTTGCTCCCGAATTAGACCACGATCCAGAATATACACAAGGTGAGAAGGATGCTTTATTTTGGAAAAGTAAGAAGAGTAAGAAAAGTATGAGGCATGATCCTATTCAGAAGGCATCAGAAGTTGGTGAGAAGCCTAGGGGTTCAATGCAAGAGTCTGAGAAACATAGAAGAGTTGGTGATGATAGATTTTTAAGAGTTATATTTTGGCAATTTCACAATTTCCGAATGGTTCTTGGTAGTGACCTACTTCTGTTTAGTAACGAAAAATATGTTTCTGTGAGTTTGCATTTGTGGGACATAACACGGCAGGTAATCTTGGAAGCTTAAACTACTCCTCTATGTTTGTTGACAATGCATTGATTAATTAAGCCCATTTAACAGGTTACTCCACTAAATTGGCTTGAAGCCTGGCTTGACAATTTCATGGGAAGTGTGCCCGAGTTAGCCATTTGTTATCATGAAAATGGTGTTGTTCAGGGTTATGAGCTTCTTAAAACAGATGATATATTTCTTTTGAAAGGATTATCAGAGGATGGAACACCTGCATTTCATCCTTATGTGGTTCAGCAGAATGGCCTTTCTGTTTTGAGGTTCCTTCAAGAAAATTGCAAGCAAGATCCTGGTGCTTATTGGGTACCGCACATAATTTTTTTTTGCGATTTATTGTTTTTTTTACTTCTTATAAAGTGCTCCAACCTTAAATGTGACGTCTATATATGCAGCTTTACAAAAGTGCAGGTGAAGATGTAATTCAACTTTTTGACCTTACCCTTATTCCCAAGAATCAATCTTCCTGTGACAATGAGGACAACTCAAGTCCATTTCCCTCAGCCCTCTATAGCGGGAAAAATGATTCCTTATTTTCATTAGGTTCCCTTCTATTTCGAGTAGCTCATCGACTTGCAGTTTCTATGGTAGGCAAGAATAATAGTCTTTTTTAACTTGCTCAATAAAATCACTATTGAAGAGTCTCTCTCTTGCAGGTTCCTGCTAAAAGGGCAAAGTGTATGGGATATTTCAAAAAATGTCTTGATTTTCTCGACGAGCCTAACCATCTGGTACAATATAGTTCATAACAAAGTTTGATGTGTTCATTTGCATTTCTTTTATTAAATATCACTTAAACGCGTAGACTTATTTCTAAATTTTCATGCAGTTTGTTCGTGCATCTGCTCATGAGCAGTTCGCAAGGCTCATTTTAAATTTTGAGGACGAGCTAGATTTTACATTGGATTCTCTTTCAATGGGACGTGAAGTTGTTGTCACTGATGCAGAAGAAGACTCCGTGAATTTTATAAGTAGTGTATCTGACTCAGCTACCTATGATGATACCTCGACTCTTATTAGAGAAAGTCAACCAATGGAGGATGAAGAAGGGTTCCCAAATTCATTCACAGAAGACTTTCCATCAGGGGAAACAGAATTGGGAGTTGAGAGAAAAGGAGATGTAATTCTTCTTGAAACCCCAATATCAGAATGTGGATCACTACCAGATCATGGTAGTGTCGTAAATGCTAATCCTGACGGAGACTTTGCAGTGTGCAAAGTTTCTCCAACTCCTTATGTGCAAGCTGTTTCTGATCCAATCTCTCCCAAATTGGCTGCCATACATCATGTTTCTCAAGCAATTAAATCTCTTAGATTGATGAGGCAATTGCGGAGTACTGAACCTGAAACAGATCCAGTTTGCGGAACTTATGATAGGTTGCCTTCGTCCTATAATTTATCTGTCTGTGCATGCGGTGACACAGACTGTATTGAAGTTTGCGACCTTAGGTCATGGCTTCAAACAACTAATTTGGACCATAAGTTATGGAAATTAGTTCTCTTACTTGGAGAATCTTATTTAGCTCTTGGGCAAGCATATAAGGAGGATGGACAGCTGTATCAAGCTTTAAAAGTGGTAGAATTAGCTTGTTCTGTTTATGGGTCGATGCCTCAGCATCTTGATGACACAAAATTTATCTCCTCAATGATAAGTTACAAAAGCGAAGAGGTTCAATTGAATGAAGATAAAAGGATAAGACCATACAATGGCTGTTCTAATTATTCTAGTTCTGAATATGATGATGATTTTTCTACCTTGGAACAATATTCTTTGAGATATCTCTTCTGGGCCAGTGCATGGACATTGGTTGGAGATGTTTATGTCGATCTACATTTGATGAAGGATAAAAAGATTTCCACAGAATCTGAAGGGAAGTCTACTACCAGAGAGCTAAGTTTGTCATCTGATGTTGCAAAGGAAGTAAATAGGTTGAAGAAGAAATTGGGAAAGTCTAAACAGAACTGTAGTTCTTGCTCTTTGGTAAATTGTAGTTGCCAGAGTGATAGGGCGAATAGTGGAAGCAGTGCTAGTTGTAGCAGTGGAGATATTACTTCGACCACAAATAACAGAAAATACACTAAAAATTCTCATTCTAAGCTTTCCCCCAATACACATTTAGGAGACCTCGAAGATGACTATATTCGACCAAAAAATGGCTACAGGAAAGCTTCTAACATGGGAAATTCAGATAAAAATAGTGATAGGAAGATTCTAGAAGGGGGTCGTAGTACTGCTAACTCAGGGGTGAAGCCTTCTGCTGCCACGTCAGATGAAAGGGGAGTAAATTCTATGGAGAATCCTGAAATGAGTCCAAAAGTTAAAGGTGGTGGGATATTCAAGTACCTTGGAAGTCCGGTAATTGGGCCCGGAGACTGCAGTTTAGATGCTGCGTTGAAGTGTTACGAGGAGGCTAGGCTGGCGTTAGGAGAACGTCCTGCTAACTCTTTGGAACTGCAATCCGTCACAAGGAAAAAGGGTTGGGTATGCAATGAACTCGGTCGATGGAGGCTTGAACGAAAAGAATTGAACGAAGCCGAGGAAGCGTTTTCTAATGCTATAGATGCATTCAGAGAGGTTTCCGATCATACGAACATCATATTGATAGGCTGTAATTTGGGTCATGGCAGGCGATCGTTAGCTGAGGAAATGGTATCGAAGATGGAAGATTTACGAAAACATACAGTCTTCCATAATGCGTTCTCCCAAGCTTTGGGGAAAATTAAACTCGAATACTGTAAATCATTACGACACTATGGGGCTGCCAAATCAGATCTAAGTGCAGCTGGTGAGGATCCAGTTATTGTATCTAGTGGCTTGAAGAACGAGGTTTACACACAACTCGCGCATACTTATCTCAGGCTCGGTATGCTTTTAGCAAAAGAAGATACAACTGCAGATGTTTACGACCAGGGAGCCTTGGACGACATGTATGCGGTTTACAATACCTCGAGTGTCAGAAAGGCAAAGAAAGAACCTCGAAAACATGAAATCTCAGCCAATGATGCGATCAGAGAGGCATTATCCTTGTACGAATCGCTAGGCGAATTACGCAAACAAGAATCTGCTTATGCTTATTTTCAGCTGGCTTGCTACCAAAGGGATTGTTGTTTGAAGTTTATGGATTCGGATTACAAGAAAAATATCATATCTAGAGGCGATGATGAGGTTCAGCGTGTAAGGCGATATGCGTCCTTGGCTGAGAGGAATTGGCTAAAGGCCTTGGAATTTTATATCGCCAGCACGCATCCCACCATGTACTTAACCATTCTCATTGAGAGATCATCTCTTTTGTTGAGCCTATCGAACTCTCTCCACTCTAATACAGTAAGATCTTTCACCCTTTCTCTCTTTCTTATATCTGTTTTCGTTTGAGATAACTTTGCATTTCTAACTACTTTTCTCCGTCTATCATATTTTTACATGACCATAAATTAGCAAATATAAAAATCAGAGTACTGCTATTACAATGCTAGACCTACCTCTTCCACTGGATGAATTAATGATGCATATTTTATTAGAGTAATGCTTGATTTATTTTTTATTATATTTTTTTATTGTATATACTGACCTGACAAATATTAATTAGATTAATTAAAATTTAATTATAGTATTAAAATATAAATAATTATTTATTATATTTATTACATTAATTGATATTGGACACTTCAACATGTAAAATAAAAAGGCACAATGATAGGTA
>QAOC01047410.1:168229-215483 GCA_003255005.1 Begonia fuchsioides
GTTTTAATTAGTCTAATTAAAATATTTTTAATATATTATAATTAAAATAATTATTTATAATATTTATTAGATTAAATAAAAGTTAACACATAAAAAAATAAATTAAAATAGTATGTTAAGAAGGTAAACATAACATTATCATGTATATTAAATAGTCAATGTATTGTTACTTTTGTTGGAAAGAGAGAAATTAAAAAATTAGACCGGGCTAAACGTTGGTATTTGGGCCGTCTAAATATGGGTATTTGGGCCCGTTTAAATATGGGTATTTGGGCGTGAGCCCATTATGCCTTTAGAAGTTTTATTTAGAAGCACCGAATTTTCATATAAAATATGGAACCAGCGCTCGTCTTGTTCATCCCGAAACTTCGATTTCTACAATTTCTCCTGAAACTCCATTTGTTATGGCCGAGGAATCCGCTCCCAAATCCGACGATTCTTCGTCTGGATCGCCCGGAGTTCACATTGTTTATACTGAGAAGCCTGAGGGCGATGATCACGAGGCCTACTATATCCAGATTCTATCCTCTGTTCTCGGCAGGTAAGCCTTCTCGTCTTTCTTCTTTGATGTTTAATTCAGCCGTGGAATTGAAAATTATCGCTGTGTTTTTTGGAGTTCTTAGTGAGGAGGCTGCAAAGGAGGCTCTGATTTATAGTTACAAATCGGCTGCCACTGGATTCTCTGCTAAGCTTACTCCCGACCAGGTCTCCCGAATTTCTGGTGAGTTTAAACGATCCATCCGTGTCAAATGATTTTTAATTACTTCTGCTAGCTTTTTTCTATTGTTTTCCTGTTATCAATGTTTTACTGTCCTTCTAGTTGTTTTGATAGTGAACATAATCCTATGGCCTGATTTTTCTGGGAATGGGCGGTTCAAGTGAAGCTTTGAAGCTAATCGCTAGCAGAAATACAAGTGTTTGATAGTCTCTTAAACGGTAAGAAAAAAAATAAATCCAAACATCAGTTAAATATGGAGATGATATCTAGAGAAACATTCAATGTTCAAGAATAATTTCAACTCTGGAAACTCAAAATCTTTACTAGCATAGATTTTTGCAGATGGCGCTAGAGATCTCAGAAAAATCCATAATGGGTAATTAAGTTTAGCCAACATCTTGCTCATCCTATACAATTCTAAAGCATAAGTCCGTATTTTTTTGGTGGCAATAGTAGCTCTATGGGTGATGAATGATTATTTGATAAATCATATGTTGGAGAAATCTGATGGTATAAACTTAGTACAAGATGTGACCTCATTGACTCTCTCCCAGTCTTTAAAGTTGGCAAGAATAGTTCATTACTGAGTCTGAAGGGACTGGAACAGACCGAAGTCCATGTTCTTTTCAATTTCTGGTTTCACTATTTGGTAATCTCTTGTGAGATCTTGAACATAATGATTAATAACTCGTCTTTAACTCTTGGAATATCGCGGAAAAATGGGACAGTTAATATCATATTGTAATGGTAGAGCATCATAATAATTTATATTATAAGTTCTAAATTTCATAACAATTAATATTCGAGTTTTTTTCGTACTCGGTGCTTTTGTAAATCCAATCATCCAAGTGAATCTATTTTGTTTTAAACTGTTTTTTAAGGTTTGTATTTTGATTGATTTGAGGTTGTGATCGCAGAACAACCAGGAGTTATTCAGGTCATGCCGAACCAGAGACTCCAGCTGCATTCAGGACCAGGAAGGCTGAAGCCTAGCGCAGTGCCATGATGAAAGGTCTTAACAACCTAGTTTTCTCTTAAAAAATGTACTGTTTTTTTATGCATAATAAACCTATCAAGATTGAGCCTTTTGCTAATGATGTAAATTATGAAGCTTTTGTGTTGCCTTGAAATGAAATCTGCTTTTCCCCGCTTCGATTTTATCCATGAAGAAATTAGGTTGGAGCTTTCAAAATTCAAACCCTTTTTTAAGAATTCATCATGAATATTGGAGATTGAAGGTAGATTAAGGGTATGCATTTTTCACTAAACAGTCTAATGCTGATACAGGTTTATGCATACAAATTAAAATTTCCCTAAAAAGGCTTAGTGCAAGAAAATAACCAATTACGCCCTTGTTCTTGGTAACATCTTCTTCGATACAGTCGAGTCAGTCATCAATTAGTGCAATCAATAATTTATTTTCATCATTTACATCGTATCTTAATTGTTCCCGCAGCCTCCTTGCAAGGCCTCTTCCTTTCTAGTAGCAAAGAAAAGCCAATTTCGTGACCTAGGATTAATTCTTGCACATAATTCATTGACTCCAAGTTCTTCTATTTCTCAACAAGTAGTTAACATTAACCAAATTGACATAAATTACCAATCAAATCATCAAACGTGTTAAAATAAAAGAAAATATGATGATGAAGTATTCATTAAAATTATGGTAAAATTGAAGGTGCACCGTTTCTACCGTTCGAAATGCCCACTGCAATTGGCCACGTATTTCAAAGAATAAATGGGTTATCTACCCTTTAAACTATGAACTTGGAAAGAAAATAGCAAGAAGATGCGCCTGCAATGGCATTAGAGGCCACAAGTAGAAGTCCTCTAGTTAAACTAAAAAAACTTTTTGAGATAGTCAGTAATTTATAATAATATCAGAACTAGAGGTCACAAGTTCGATCTTCAGCAAAGACAGAAAATCTCATTACAAAATAAATACACAAGTAATGACAAAAAAATAATTTATATACAAATGAAAATATTAAGAATATGAATATAAATAATTAAATTAAATTCAACTCACAGCCGTTTTTGAAGTAATTGATAATAATTTATTAAAAATATAAAATATAAAATAATTTATTAAAAATATATATATACAGCATCAACACTAACTCTTGTAATAATGCCAGGGGATCAGAAGGGAAGGGAAGGAAGAGCGGAAACCTAAATTCTCAAATTTATTCACAAATTCGCCTCTAAATGTTTGAGAGGACGATTCCATTTCGCTCACCCGTTTGTTCGTCGCCGGCGCCGGACCCTCTCTTCTCACTTCCGGCGAGGGCTCCGGGAAGCAATCCAGGCTCGAGGGTAAAACCGATTTGTCGGAGGAACTCAACGTCGAAGCTTAGTTTTGTCGCAGTTCCTTCAAATTCAACTTCTGGGGTTCTCAATCTGACAGTTGGTGGAGGGTGGGGGCGAACCATTGACGAGAATGCGTCGAGAAAGAAACGGGTGTTTTTCTTGGATGTTAATCCGCTCTGCTATGCCGGCAATAGACCTAGCTTAAGCTCTTTTATTCATTGGGTCTCCCTCTTCTTCTGCCAAGTGAGCCGTACTGACCCTGTAATTGCTGTGAGTTCTTTCCCTTTTCCTTCACTGAGCAGATAGTTTATGATGAACTCTTATCTGCAAAGTTTTATGATGGCAGAATATGTACTTCTATTAAATTGTTTTCTTGGTTATTATAGCGTCTTATGTTGTTATCAAAGCATACTGAATTATTTCTGAAATAGATATTTTTTGGAGGATCATAGTTTTAAATTTTCATCAAGATATTCCATCTGCTTTTCCATGTTAACTTGGTGATGATTCTGTTTTTAGTCATTGGGCTATGCGTGAAAAAAATATTTAATACTTTGAAATTCCTACCATGAAAAAATAATGTAGTTGTATTGAACCCTCTACATTCTGCACAGAAGGTTAGCGCAGATTGCTTTCAAATATGTTTTGACTGGTGTTTTATAGAGTTCCTAATACTAGACTGTTTTAACTAGACCAACACCTGAACTTCTAAACCAGAAAAAAAGTGCTCATCAACACTAGAAACTTTCATTTGTAAAAACGTCCTGCGATCGAGTTTCAAATTTGGTTTTTTCCTATCAAAAAGTGATGAATGTATTCTAGGGGTGTGTTGTTGTTCAAGATTGTCATTTTACGCTAAGTTGATCCTAAACAACTTGATTTCTTTGCTACTTCTTTACCATATGTTTTTTTTCTGCTTTTAAAAACATGTATCTGTGTCTAGTGAAATGAAGCATTGAAATCACAGGTTCTTGATGGGGAAGGGGGTAATGATTATCGAAGGCAAATACTACCATCATATAAAGCACATAGAAGTAAATTCTCAAGACATTCATCAACTTCAATCAGACCTTCACATGTGGTTTTTAGAAATTCACATCAAGTTATCATTAATGTCCTCCAAGAATGCAATGTGCCAGTAAGTAGATAATACCTTCTATAACTAACATGTACATGTTTTATTTTCTTAATATATTTTTTTTGTGTTCACGAAATACGCTTGTACTTCAAAACCACTGATCCTTTTATGTGCGTGTTTACAGAACTTTCTTTGATAATCATGTAAATATATGCTAAAGTTAGGAATTTGTAATGTGATTCGAGTTCTCCCGAACTATTTCAAAATGGACCTATATTTATAAACTCGAAAGCATTAGAATAAACTTCACTGGTGTATCATGGGCGAAATATTTACTACATATACGAATATTTCATTCATGCAATTGTATATTTAATTTTCCTAAGAAACTTTAATCAGGCAGGTCATAAAAATCGAAGGTCATGAAGCCGATGATGTTGTGGCAACACTTGTGGAACAAGTTTTAGATAAAGGATACAGAGTGGTGATTGGATCTCCAGATAAGGACTTTAAACAACTCATTTCAGAAGATGTTCAAATTGTTATGCCTTTGGCTGACCTAAACAGATGGTCTTTTTACACCTTAAAGCACTACCTGGCTCAGTATAAATGTGATCCTCGCTCTGACTTGAGCCTTAGTAAGTATAGAAACTATTGCAACTATTTATAATTATCATGATTTGCGGATTACCCTGTTGAAAATTTCCGTAGCATGAAAACTGATAGTTACTGAAAAAATGTAATTTTTTTTTCATGGGGAGGATCTGTGGAGGCCTATGATATTTACCCTTTTTCTGAAAGGAAACAGCAATTCTGATTCTTTATGAAAAACAGTTTGGTTTGAAGAAATGCTTAAAAAGATATGTTAATCTAAAGAGCAACAGAGAAGTATACTTGGGCAACAATAAATGTAGAGAAACCTAAGCAAGATTTTGTTCAAGTTAGAATTGTATATATATTTTTAATAATAATAAGTTTATCTTCTTATCATACATTTTTATTGTCTATTGCTGTCATGTTGAGCTGTGATTGATTTAGTTAGAATGTTTTAATGTATTATAAATTAAAATAAATATTTATTATATTTATTTGCATAAATTACAGTTTAATACATTAATGTGTATAATAAAAAAAATAAGTTAAGAATGTAAATTTAGTAGTATCTATATTGTTTATTACAATTAAATCTAAAATGGCTTGTCTTCTCAAGCGTTTTAGGTCATTTGTTTATTTTTGTTTGTCTAGAAAATGAAATATCTGCAGATTGGCTGTGACATTTTGATATTAATACAACGAATGATTGTTTTGTAGGATGCATACTCGGCGATGAAGTTGACGGTGTTCCAGGAATTCAACATGTTGCTCCCGGGTTTGGGCGAAAAACTGCGGTTAAGCTATTACAAAAGCACGGTTCATTGGAAAATTTACTAAACACGGCCGCGATAAGAACTGTGGGACGACAATATGCACAAGATGCTCTTGTAAAGTACGCCGATTATCTCCGGAGAAACCAAAAAGTGCTTGCTCTAAGAAGGTAATGAGTTAATATTTTTTTTTCCAAAGTAAGGAGAGAAACAAGTATAGAAAAGAGGGTATTGATTTATGTTCTGTGCTTGGTGTGATCACTTTTTGGTTATTTTAGCTCTATTGAAGTGTTAAATACAGGGATGTTGATGTCAAACTCAGAGAGCAATGGTTGGTCGAGAGAGACACGAGCAACGATTCTACTGTTTTCTCAAACTTTTCGAAATCGTTGAAATGAAATCGCCCGGGACATCTTCAAAGTATGAAAGATTCAAAGCTATTAAGTCTTAAAACGATTGCACGATCGAGATCAACATTGATCGATCCATTTTTTGCTTCGTTATTGTTTCTTATTTCGTTTGGGTAAAATCTTTATCAGGCATCGCGATCTGCAAAATAAGGTCGGAAAGAGGAGATGGTCGAGTTCTTCGTCTGCAACGAATGAAGTCTCTTTTGAAGGATATATTTCAAAGCAAAGCATAATTGATGTTAGAGAGAAAGACAACCTTGTTCTACACGAAGGTAGAGAATATTTTTGGAAGAAGAGTTGACTTTTTATTTAAAATTTGTGGTCATTTTAGGCTGTTACCCTAAACCTTGAGGTTAATTTGACATTTAACTCTATAATTTATTGAAATCTATTTAATAGATATTGTAAATTTAGATTGGGCTTTGAGTGAGGCTAGTTTTGGACAAGTCATTCATCTTGTATACATAGAATTCAAGTATTATATATATATTAATCATATAAAATACAAAATTACAACATAAATATAGTAAAATTAAATAAATTAAAATTTGCTCACTAGACCCACAAGTTTGTTCAGGTTATATTCTAATTAGCCGACTTCAATCGATTCGAATCTATTCGAATATCGGCAGGTCGATTGCCAAATTATCATAGTCAATTCAAACCCACCATTTTAGATTGGTTCGGTTCGGTTCTATTTGACATATTAACGAATAAAATAAAATAAAAATAGTGCATATATTTTGTACCTTTCATTGCAAACTTTATTATTTTATTTAAAATTTTGGATTATGATTTGTTAAATTAAACTTATTTTATCCTTCAAATTTCAAAAAAACTGAAATGACGATAAGGACCTTTGTTTCTCTGGTACGAGGAAGTTCATAACCATTGTATGCCGGAGAAGAAGAAGACGACGACTCAACCATAAGCCCCTCCATTAATGTCCTCCCATGCCCATGAACGAGCTCGCTTGTCTCGCCGTTCTCGGAAGAATCGTCAGAGCCAGAAC
This sequence comes from Begonia fuchsioides, assembly GCA_003255005.1. Lineage (NCBI taxonomy): Eukaryota > Viridiplantae > Streptophyta > Magnoliopsida > Cucurbitales > Begoniaceae > Begonia > Begonia fuchsioides. Next base: position 175,122 of record QAOC01047410.1, read on the forward strand.
TGCGCTCACCGCTGCTGCGACGCTGCCCATCACAAACGCCGGCGAGTTTCCGCCGCCGAAGGCGGCGTCTAGAGGACCGCTCACCACCGACACGAACATCTGTTTTTTATTTCCGTCGTTTCAGAGATGAAATATTCAAATACAAATTCACGGCGAGAGAAATCGGAATCTACCTGTGGGATGACTATGGCCAAGTTCAACATTCCGAGAGACAGACCTGTAAAACAAGTAAAAATGGTGGAAATTTTTGTTCAGTCATATAGACGACGATGAAGGAGATGAAATAGTCGGAGTTAACCTTGTCCAGCGCCGCATGTGACGGAGTAGATGGACGCCAAAGCCCAAGGAACACTGAAATTCACCTGTTTCCGCCATGGAAATCTTGTTTCTTAGAAGTTTATGAAAATCTCAGAGAGAAATTGAAAGGAAGATGAGAAGTAACGAACCGATAGAGGAACGCCGAGAATGGCGAAGATGGCCAACGCTCCGGCTTTAATTTCAGAAGGGGGATAGTGGAGGCCATTGACAGACCTCCATTTCTCTGCAATTTTTGTTAAAACCACCGTCATAGCCATGGTAATGGCCAGAATAAAGTTAACCACAGCCCACCAATTCTTCACGCCGTTCATCGCCCGGCCGATTGGCTCGACGGCGAGCGATCCAAAGGCCAGAACAATGGAGTTTATCATCAGACCCAGAGCTCCGTTGCGCACGCCGAGATCATAAATCTTCACTTCCGCCGCCGTCCCCTTCGGCTTTCCGCCGTAAACTTCCAGACCCATCCAATCGGTGTCGAACAACAAGAACGGGAACCAGGCGATCCAGTTCAACGCCGTCACGAGGAAGAGAATCCACATGGGTTTTGAAAGCTGTTTGAACGCCGTCGACATTTGGCGAAAGAGCTTCTCCGAATCGTCGCCGTCCTCCGCCTTCTCCAACGGAATCTCCCTCACCGTCGAAACGGCGAACACCGTCACTGCGGCGAGGAGAATAATATCGAGGATGAAGCAAGTTTTCAGATTCGCACAGTAAACGTCGCATGCTTTTGTTTTTGTGAACGGAAGAAACTTATGGAGGTCACTGTACGAACCGGCGGCGTAACCCAGAATATTCCCGACGGCCATGAAAAACGAGAAGAACCCATTAGAGAGGCTCATTTTCCGATGATCATCACCGGAAAGATCAGCCAGAAAAGCTCTGCAAGGCCCCTGCAACATGTTGTTCGCCACGTCGAGGACCCAAAACCCGACGACGAAAACGGCGACGGCGCGTGGCTTCGTCGGCTTCGACAGATCATCGCCGGCTACATGACCAATATCGGCGGCGAAGCCAATAAGAAAAACAGCAAGGGTGACGAAGGCCGCTCCGGCGACAATGAACGGCCGGCGACGACCTAACCGTAAAAAACACCGATCACTGTAGTAGCCAACGATTGGCTGAACCAATAAACCTGAAATAGGACCGCAAAGCCAGATGAACGCCGCCCATGTATGGGGAACTCCTAATTGCTGAACGTAGGGAGTTAATAGAGAGAGTTGCAGAGCCCATCCGAATTGAACTCCGGCGGCAATGGCGGAAACGACGATAATCTTACTGAGAGGGCTTGAAGCTGGTACATTCGCCGGCGCAACAGAGTCAATCTCCATGGCCATGGCTGAAAAACACTCTGTATAAACAGTGGTTATGAGCTAACAGCATCCAGCGGAGAGAAACCCAGGAGTGCGTAGTGGGTCAAAGAAAAGTTACAGGTGAGACAGGGAGGAAGACAAGGGAGAGGAAAGGAAGGCAGCCATTGATAGACTAATCTTAATCTTAATCAGTATCAATATATGGATAAGATTACCTTAATATTCATACGGTGAGAAAGACCCTCGACTATTAAGATATTTGCAAAATAATACCTCTAACTTTACAAATTATCAATCGACCATTTAAATTTATTATAATTTATTAACAATTTAAATGTTTGTATTATCTAGTGCAACTAGTATCATAATTCAGGGTTAAATTAGCCTTTAAAATAATAGGGCCAATTGTAGAAAAATAGCAAATTAGACCCTACCTTTAATGGAAAAGATGAGAATTGTCGATCAATCTTCTGCAAATAAATGTGGGTGCGTTTTAAGGCAATGAAATCCTCGTAATTAAGGCAACCAATTTATTAGGATAGAATCGTTTAACCCTATCCTTTGCATAGGGTTCCGGTTTTTTTCTCTAATTCAATTAAAGGACCCAATTTCGGTTTCGATTGGGTTTTACCTAAGTGCGGTTCAAGGTTTCACCAATTTGTGGTCTGAACCAAAGCAGTCAGTTTTGCATCATAATCAAAATCAATTCCTTTTGTTGCCAAAATTGCAGAACCGGTCAAGTTTTGGACACCCATATCTCTAATATTCCAAATAGAGTAATACATTTCTTTTTCCTTTTTAATTTTGATGTCTAAATGTAGCAATCCTTAATTTGTGTATTTAATGATTTTTTAGTGATTATAATTTAATATTGTAGTTAATTTGTGAATTTTAATATTTTAGTTTCATATGAACTTTCTGTAAATTACATGAAAGTTTTATTTGATTTGATGTCACATTTTATTTGATTTATGTCATATTTTATTTGATTTTAGATCAATTTTTGACCCACAACTCAATTTTTATTTTTATTATTTTTTAAAAATTAGGACTAATAATTTGTTCAAAATCAGCAATTCCAGTTCGGACTACGATTCTGGTCGAGTTTTGTTCATCCATACTCCTTATCACTATGATTTCCTTTAACTATTTCATCAATTAGTTAACATTCAAGGTTTTGATTTTCTTTCCGATTTTAAAAAAAATAGAATTTTTAACTCGAAGAGTATTTTCAAATTGAAGAGAAAAAATCATCGGTGGAAGTAAAATCAACCGAAGAAATTAATATAAAAACAAATATATACTTGAACTTTAACGAAATTGATCAAAATTTTAACTAATATCATCGTGTTCGAATGTTCATTAAATTATGTCAAATTCGAGGTGTTATTGTAAAGGAAAAGAATTCAAGGTATTCATTAATATATAGTTTATGACATATATTTTATCATCAAAATTATAGAGAAAATAGATATAAAATGTTATATATGTAAATATAATTAATATATAGATAAAAAAAAATGATTACTATAAAATTATATTTCATCATATTATTTATATATAAATTAAAATATTAATATTAAATTTAATTTATTGACTATTTTTATTTTATTTTATTGATATTTTGAATTTTAAACGTAATAAATATTATAAATAAATATTTTAATATAATATATTAAAAATATTTTAATTATTTTTTTATTTAGAATTGGGTCCCATCCGCCATTAACAAGACCTTGAGAAAGCATCTAACTCAAAGATTAAAGTTCAACTTTCTTTCCATTGATTTTTTGTTTGACTAGGCTTTGGAGATCACTGTACTATAACGAAGACGAAGAAGAAGAAGAAGAAGGTGAAAAGAGAGCTCGCCCCCTTTTCTCAATGTCCTCCCATGGTTAAGAACGAGCTCGACTGCCTCGGCGTTTTCGGAAGAATCGTCAAAGCCAGCACCGCGCTCACCGCCGCCGCAACGCCACCCATCACGAACGCCGCCGAGTTTCCGCCGCCGAACGCGGCGTCCAGAGGACCGCTCACCACCGACACGATCATCTGATTGAAACAAAATTTGCCATTATCGGATGAAAAAATCGAAGCTATCTCGTCTCTGAGAATTGAAATTACCTGTGGAATGACTATGGCCAAGTTCAACAGTCCCAGAGAAAGCCCTTGCCCGGCGCCGCAAGTGACGGAGTAGATGGAGGCCAACGCCCATGGAACACTGAAATTCACCGAGAGAGGAATGCCCAAAATGGCGAAAATGGCCAGAGCTCCGGCCTTGATGCTCGTCGGAGGAGGATGGAGGCCATTGTCGGACCTCCAATTCTCTGCAACTTGAGTCACAACAACAGTCATCGCCATGGAAATGGCGAGAATAAAGTTGACCACCGCCCACCAGTTCTTCACGCCCTTCAAAGCCCGGCCAAGGGGCTCGACGGCGAGCGAAGCAAAAGCCAAAACAATGGAGTTTATCATCAGACCCAGAGCTCCGGCGTGAACTCCGAGGTCATAAATCCTCACCTCGTCCGCCGTGCCCTTGGCCTTTCCGCCGTAAACCTCCAGGCCCATCCAGTCTGTGTCGAATAGCAAAAATGGGAACCAAGCGATCCAGTTCAGAGCAGTGACGAGGAAGAGAAGCCACATGGGTTTCGAAAGCTGCTTGAACGCCGTCGATAATTGGGTGAAGAAAAGCTCCGATTCTTCTTCTCCGGCCTTTTTCTCGAACGGAATCTCGCTCACCGTCGAAACGGCGAACACCGTGACGGCGACGAGGAGGATTATGTCGATTATGAAGCATGTTTTGAGATTTGCGCAGTAAACATCGCAAGCTTTTGTTTCTGTGAAAGGGAGGAATTTATGGAGATTATCGTACGAACCAGCTGCGTAACCTAGAATGTTTCCGACCGCCATGAAAAAGGCGAAGAAGCCATTAGAGAGGGCCATTTTCTTGTGGTCGGTGCCGGAGAGATCAGCTAGAAAAGCTCTGCACGGCCCTTGCAACATATTGTTGGCAACGTCGAGAACCCAGAACCCGACGACGAAAATCGCGACGGCGCGTGGCTTCGTCGACTTCAATAGGTCGTCGCCGGCGGCGTGACCGATGTCGGCGGCGAAGCCGATGAGGAAAACAGCTACGGCGACGAATCCGGCGCCGCCGATTATGAACGGCCGGCGACGGCCGATTCGTAAAGTGCACCGATCACTGTAGTAGCCGACGATTGGCTGGACTAATAACCCAGAAACTGGACCGCATAGCCAGATAAACGCCGCCCATGTATGGGGAACTCCTAATTGTTGAACGTACGGAGTTAACAGAGAAAGTTGCAGAGCCCATCCGAACTGAACTCCGGCAGCAATGGCGGAAACGATGATAATCTTAGCAAGAGAGCTCGAAGGCCGAATATCATCCTGAACAACTGAATGATTCTCCATTTTAAACAAAAAGCATTGGCCGGAAAGTGCATACACAGACAACGGTGATTAAGTTCAGACGAGGATGGTTCAATGGCTGTTCTGATGGGGAATTTATAGAGAGAGGGAGAAAGATGACAGATAGTTAAGGATGGGCAGCCATTGTTGTCGGCAAAGAACATGATCGTCAGATGAAGTTGAGGATTCAAATCCGCCAAAAGACGAGGAAAAAACGACGAAGACTACAAAAATAGAGAAACCTCCATTAATTTAGCAAATAGATTCTGTTATCTACAGATGATCCAGCAAATCTTCTTCCCCTACTGTTAACTGCCCTGTTTTTTTTAGAGAGAGAAAGCTCATTTCAACTGCGAATTTCATATTATCAATATTCAAAGTATCAAGCTGCTCTCCAATAGATATTATCGGCCATGGCCATTACTCCCTGTTCATCGTCTAATTTGGTTCTTCGTTATTTGTTAATTTACCATTTTAATCTTTTTTCAGAGTTTACTATTTTTTCCTGTGTTCCTGAAAAACAGAGCACAGTGACGAACTAAGGGAGGAAGACGGCCGGTGTCTTTGGCGTAATAAGAGGAAGAGGGAGAGGGTGTTTCGACTTTTCACCATCAAACATGTCATTTTGCCAAACATTATTATTATTCCTAAAAAAATATTAAAATAATACATAAATTCATAATTAACATTTTAAATTTTATTATAATTTCAATCGATATTACATTTTACCTTTCTTTTACTTTATCATAATTCTTAAAAGTTAACACATCTCATCAATTAATAATAATAATAATATTAAAATATTATAATTTTATTATCCCTCTTATTTTTTTAAAAAAATCCTAAACTTTGAAATAAAAAAAAAAAAACTTGTGTCATAGGATCAATTACCTATACGATTGGGGCCGCGAGTAGGTCACTCGGGGTTCACCCTCCATCTCAATGGGTGTGGCACCTATAAGTAGGTGCGGCCCTTACAAATAAAATAATTTATTAAAAATATGCATATCATTTAAAATTTATGTAAATTTTTAAAATATCTTCTTATAATAGTTTAAATATTTGATAACAATTTGAAGTACAGACAATAATATATATTTCAATAAATTGATAAATAATTAAATATATATTTTTCTCCGGGCACAAAAGGCCACTTAGTTATAGGTGTCCACCCTCGGCGACGCCGCACTTTGGACTCTCTATCTAGGTTTATCGATATTTTTCAAAGTAAATGGTTTATTCTTCAACCTACTTCCTAAAAGTTTAGGTTTTTATTTTTATTTTTTATTCTAAATAAAAATAAAAATAAAAAATTATTATCTTTTCGTTAAGTCATTAAATTAATCAAATCAGCAAAAAATTACAAATTAAATTAAAGACATTAAAATCAAAGAGAACGAGATAAAATGATGTTCGTTAAAATTATTATAAAGTTTAAGGTGTATATTGATAATTTTTACAATTTGAGATATTATTGAAAATGTTATGAAAGTTCAGGGATAAAATTGAAAATTCCCTCGGTCAAATTTCTGCCCTACTATAATTAGGCGAAGTTTCTTGAACCGTGGGATCTTGCCATTGTTGTGGGAAGCTATGGATTCAATTCAAGCTCTTCCTCCTGCATCAAGCCTATCTTCCACAGTCGTATCCTTCCTCGATTATAGACTAAATTCTGAAGAAAGTCTCGCTCTTGCTCCGACCCTCGTCGCAGAACTGAAATCCCAGTGTTCTTCCTTGGACCAATCCTTGATTGATCTTAATAGGAAGCTGGAATCAGCTCTTGGAGCTCACTCTGAATTCTCTGATCGAATTCATAGCCTTTTTGGCCTAGTAAATCCCAAATTGATCGAGTTTCAATCGTTCGCTCGTACTCACGGACACTCGTCAGGTTCGCTCGTCGCTTCATTTCTTCTCAATAATTGTTCTTTCTTGATGAATTTTCTTCATTATTGCATTGATTTTCGATGGATTTGACTGTAGGCAGAGATGGAGGTGTGGATAGAGCGGATAAGATGTTGGGGGAGGAGCTGCCTGCATTGGCAAATGAAGTGGCGAGAATGGAGACAGTTCGTATCTATGCAGGTGATTAGCTGATCATTGTCCCTTGATACGGATTCATTTAACTTTTTTTTTATTGTAATTCAATGATTGTTTGGCCGTGCACCAGTTCATCTTATCATTAGATAGTTTCTTTCTTCAAATATTTACACACTGATTGGACGACAAAGATTTTGATTTTAAGGATAAATGATGATCGTGCCTACTTATAGTGGAAAATTTAGTTTTGAATTTGTTATGGGGATCTGCATGCTAAAGATTTAGCTTACATATTTTCATTTATCTCTCTTCAATCTTTGGACATCTTTCAGAAACAGCAATGAAGCTCGATATGATGGTAGGAGATATTGAGGATGCCGTTTCTTCTGCTGTTAACAAGAACCTGAGGAAGCAATCGATCTCACGGAATTCAGAAGTAAGATTTTTTTCCATTGATTAAATTAAAAGCTCCCATGGCTGTTTATTTTTTTTTCCACTTGTTGCTTGCTTGAGAATCCTTTCCAAAATGTCTTTAACTCACTATACTCCAATAATGCTTGATAATTACAGGACTATTGGTCACTTGCTATTAGAAACCTCAAGCTAGCTGAAGATTTATTATCATCTGTATCAAAAGCAAATCCTCAATGGACGCGTCTTGTATCTGCAGTTGATCACCGAGTGGATCGAGCCCTAGCAATATTGAGGCCCCAAGCTATTGCAAATCATCGGGCCCATCTTGTTTCACTCGGATGGCCGCCACCCCTTTCCAATATGTTTACATCCGAACAGGGAAAAAAATCAGCTCCAGTTACCAATCCTTTATCCTCTATGCCAGGAGATCTCAAACTAAAGTACTGTGAAAACTTTACTGCATTGTGCAGACTACAAGAACTGCAAAGGCGTAGAAAATCTAGACAGCTCGATGGTTGTAATCAAGAAATTTCCTTGTACCAGCCGCTTTGGGCAATCGAAGAGCTTGTGACTCCAATTTCATTGCTATGTCAACGCCATTTTTCGAAGTGGAATGACGAGCCAGAATTTATTTTTGCTCTTGTTTACAAGATCACCAGGGACTACGTAGAGTGTATGGAACAATTGTTGCAACCTATGGTTGATGAAGTGATGTTGGTCGGGTATAGTTGCAGAGAAGAATGGATTTCAGCCATGGTTTCCTCTTTATCAACGTACTTAGCGAAAGAGATTTTCCCCGACTATGTTAAACAACTGAATGAGGAGAATAACACTGATATTGGACCCGAGATAACTGTTTCATGGCTCCATTTGATTGATTTGATGATTTCATTTGATAAAAGAATCAAGAGCCTGGTAGAAGAGTCTGGTATATTTTTTTCTTTGCATGAAGATAACGATCGAGAGAAAATCTCTTGTATGTCGGTTTTTGATGATCAACCTCACTGGCTTGAATTGTGGGCCCATATAGAATTGAGAGATGCTCAAAATAAGTTGAAACTCGTTTCAGATGATGAGCGAAGTTGGACCGGTAAAGTCCAAGTTGGAGATCTTTCATCTACGTCTGAAAATTACAAGTCACCAACGATTTCTAGTGTGTTTATCAAGCGAATGTCGTCTCTTGTTGATCATTGTCGATCTTTACCTAATGTATCGTTAAGATCGAAGTTTCTCAGGTTGGCTGGTGCATGTTTTATAGCAACATTTTTGGACTTTTTGCTTCTAAGATGCCAAGAAGCTGAAGGGTTGACCGCATTGACCGACGATGATGCTTTGATCAAAGTTTCAAACTCCATAAACGCTGCACGATACATCGAAACTACCTTGAAGGAATGGTGCGAGGACATATTTTATCTCGAAATGGGCGATGATCAGGGAAATGGTATTATTGATGAGGAGATTAGAAAGCTTGAGCAATTTAGAACTGAATGGGTTGAAAAAATATCTATGGTTGTTTTGAGGGGTTTTGACGTGCAGTGTCGGGATTACATTAAGAATCGGAAACAATGGCAGGAGAAGGTCGAAGAAGGTTGGACCGTGTCGAAATCTTTCGTCGGGGCCTTGGATTATTTGCAAAATAAGGTGGTAATTCTAGAAAAACATTTAAACGAGATAGACTTTGTCGGGTTTTGGAGAAGTTTGGCACATGGAGCTGATCAAACGATCTTTACCGGCACCGTTTTGGGAGGTGCAAAGTTTCACGACAATGGCGTTGCACGGTTTGGTACCGATCTCGAGGTTTTGTTCGGGGTTTTTAGCAATTGGTGTTTGAGACCTCGGAGATTTTTTCCGAAAACGAGCGAGAGTTTAACGATTTTGAAAATGGGGAAGGAAGAAGCTGAGAAAATTGTGGTGGGAGGGGAGAAATGGCTGAAAGAGAGGGGAATATCTCATCTAACTTCAACTGAGGCTGAAAAGATTGTCAAATGCAGGGTGTTTAACTAGAGTTAGCACAAGGTGGTAGAAGTTGAATTCTGATTTTTTTTTTTTTTTTNGATCTAATGTTTTTGCATGTCTATTTCATTCCCTCTCTTAAATGTTCCAATCAACATTGTACTGTGTTTTAGCCGAATAAATTTTATCCCAATTCTAGGCTTGTTTTGGTTTCGACCGGCCTATTTACGCTGATTGTCGGTGAAATATCGATTGTTTTACCCTTCATCAAAACCAATCTGTTGGCCCCAATTTGAAAAAAAATGAAATTTTATCATCAGCAAATGGGATCGGATCGATCGATGACAACATTCCATAAGATTACTCATATTTTTTAACAAAAAAAAAATAGTGTTTATCGTGACGAAATTTAGTGTTTGATCGAGAGAAAATCAAGGCTCAAAATGGATAAAACTATAAATAAAAAATAAACATAGACAAAAAAAAAAAAGGAAGAGATGAGATTAGTTAGTTAAAAGAGTACTTTAACAATCAAATTCGAGATAACTTCAAAATTATTTCGACATACGTATTCGGCTCAGTAGTAAACATTTCCCATATGAGTATTAATCGATAAAAATGATCAATTAACCAAATACACCAAACCCAGACATTTACAAGCCGGCTAATGGACTTCATATAATCGTGTCTAAAACCATCCATTGCACAGAGCTCGAGCCCCGTCTTTCACTCGCCAAGTATTTAAACGAGATTATTTCCGTCGTTTAATGATAATCACCAACCTCAAATACACGAGCAGTCCGGTCAAGCGAAACGGAAACAAGGTAATCGAGATTCGAAGATATCGCCACGGATTGAATCACGTGTGTATGGCCTGAGTAAGTTTTGAGACATTCACCCGAAAGACTGTCCCAAATTCGAATTTTACCATCGGCACATCCGGTAGCTATGTATTTAGAAGAACCAATCCAAGTCAAGCACGTCACTCCATCCTAGCACATAATCGAAAACAGATTATGCGAGTCGAGCAAGGCTGAAAAAACTGATTAATGGAATAATATACGATTTAAAACTAAGAATTAACCTCGTGCTCGCATATACAACGAGGCATTGAATGCTGCAGATCCCAGATGATTAGCTTGTTGTCCATGCTTCCAGTTGCAGCCCAAGGACAGCTGCTATGCAAGAGTTCATTAAATGATTTTACCACTATATATATATATATATGTATATATGAGTATCAATGAAATTCATCCTTCTAATTAGGAGAAGAGTCTTCCTTAAAAAATAGTATTCACACATCTTCAATATCCAAAAATAAAATGTAATCAAACCCTATGTTACATTTTGCTTGACAAATACGTGAAGGTTTCTTTTATTAGAAAAATAAAAAACAATTTTGTAATTTTTTATGACTTTTGAAGAGCTATCGTCTTTAGAATACCAAAAATCCAAACAGACGAAAGTAGAGTTGTGGCTTTTGTCGAGAATTATTATTATATATCTGCCTTCATTTTACACATAAATAATGTCTTACCTTGATTTTAGAGTATATTATTTCAATTTTTTTTTAATAATAAGATCCGCCAACCTGACCCAACCCAACCCAAACCTGCACGGGTTGGGTCAAGTTCAAGTCAAGTCGGTATCCTAACCCGAACGAGTTACAGATTATAATTCTTAATGGGTTGAGCCGGGTTGATTCGAGTGTCAAGTCGGTATCCTAAACCCGACTTCTTATGATAAGATTCTATACATTTTTAAACAACGAATTAACCTCGTGTTAGATTTCATACACACTCAAACAAACGCAAAAATAGAATACTGATTTTATACCACTATTAACCATGATTATCCATCATCTTTGCTTTTCAGCGATAAACCATGTTAAAAATTAAACACAACTCAACAAAGCTAAAAAACTACAAAAGTCATACGTGTTGGATTGATTTATTATGCATGTCCTTGTTTTTTTTCATGAATCAAATTCATCCACTTATGATATGATTATTTTTATGATGATTTTATACCCACTCGAGCAAACACAGAAATGGAATACTGATTCTATACCTTGGAGCAATCTCAACACATTCGATTGAATCTGAATGAGAAACCAGAGAAGTGACAACCTGTTTATAGAACAAAACAGATGTTATTCCAAACATGTACTCTGTGATTAGTTGAAGGATTAACAAGATGAAAAACACAATATGAAGACAAAATAATGCTGAAGGGTTAAAAAAAAGGACTACCTTCCCGGTTGTTATATTCACAATATGGACAGAACCATCCTTTGAACCAGTAATAGCAAGGGATGAATCAGTGCTAATAGCCATACATGTTAGTCCTTCAGTATGATAAGGATGACCTAAAAAGGATTTACTAAATATATAAGACAAGTGGAAAAATAAAACACACAATAAATAATTAACATGTAAGCAATTTTTGGGTTTAAAATTGACTATTTTGCTCCAACTTTGTTACATCAATTTATAATTTAAAATTCACTAAAAAAGGTACTAGATTTAAGTTCGAGATTTCTAATCAATGGAAGGTTCTGACCAAAAGAAAAAAAAGCTGCCTAAAAACCGGCACCTAGTAGCCATGAGAACCATAACATAAAAGAGATGTCACAACATGGTTGAGTGTCATACTCAGGGTTCAATCACCAATAATTTCACTAGAATTCTAATATAATTCAACTCCCCCTTTCCGGTTCCCCCTTATCCTCTTTTTAATATCTAATTCAAACTAGAAGCTACCATTAATTCAAAGTAGAGACCGACCACAAATCTTAAAATATTCTTAATGAAATAAATTATTACCTTTTGTAACGTATTACTAATTGTCTATTATAAAAATATACAAAATATGACTCTCACTAAAGATACTCATGTAAAGTCATGAGCAACATTATATAAGCTTAAAGAAATAATGAGAAAATAAATAATCTCATGCTGAAATTTCACAAACCTTTTATGACGTGAATATTTTCACCGCTTCTTGGATTCCATATTCTTAAACTTGCATCGTCAGAACCAGAACAAATTGTTTTACCTTTATAAAAAATAAATTCAATTTACTTTGCATGCAGCAAAAGAGGGAGAGAGAGAGAGAGAACAGAAACAAGATGATTCACCCATTACCATCAGGAGTGAATTCACCACAAGTAACACTAGCACCATGACCAGAAAACACATTGAGATACGTTGCTTTGTCTGCATTCCACATCCAAACAGTAGAATCCTCAGAACCAGCCAAGATCAAATGCCCTCTAGGATGCCATCTAATCCACTGAGACATCACACGTCTCAAAAGTTTAATTAACTTAATTTGACTCCAACTCACACTAAGCAAAATTTAAAAGAATTTCACCTCAATTCCTCTATCAGGACCTTCAAGAGTACATTTAAGACTTCCAGATGAAATATCCCAAATATGGATGATTCCATCAAAGCTTCCTGATGCAAGTAGCTGACCATCAGCACTAAATGCTACGCTAGAAACGGAATCTTTATGACCTGCATTGGAAATTACACGATTTTTAAAGAAAAGTGAGCAGAGTAATGAGTAGAAAATGATAAAACGACACAGGACACAAACCTAAGAAACCAAGGAAATAAATAATATGAATACGAGCATACCATTAAGCTCCAAGGCAAAATCTCCATGACCAATTTTCCAAATAAACCCCTTATCATCTCCACCACCAGTAGCCACTAATGTCGGATCAGTCGGGCTACAAGCAACAGTGTAAACTTCCTCTACAAGGGAAAGTCACGGCGTGCAAACTAATAAAAAATGTCAAAGAAAGACCCTCTTACAAGTAGAAGCCAATGATTAAAATTTTCATACACACCGTTTATAAATTTTCAAAAAGGACAACATATGACTCAGATGAATATACTAAAACAGTATTACCAGTATGACCGGTGAATATATGCATAGAATCATCGGAGCCATCTGAAGCACAAGCATAGAGAGAGAGGAAATTATCAGTTCAAAAAGGTATCATTTCATAGATAACATGTAGCTAAAGAGAGAAACTTGGAACGAAGAGACATAATAAATGAAAATAAACAGTTTGAAATACCATAGAAGTCAGCATCAGAGTCTGCTTCATCTTCAGCGTCAGGAAGATCTGCTCCGGGGAAGAAATAACAGGCACAAGAGTAAACAAAAGTTGAAGAAATCAACATAGAGCGCGCGCAGAGAGATAGATAGCGAGAAAGAGATAGAGAGGACTAGAGACCTTCTTCATCAACTATAACTTCTTCGATGATGTCGGACTCGTCAAGGAAAACCTCTCCTTGATCTTCTGCTTCCTCATATGGAGCAAGAGCATCCATGGCGGTGGCGCCTCCAACTCGATTTTGCGCCTCTGAAGTTTTAAGGTTTTTTTTTTTTGTTTTTTGCAAAAGAAATATAAATATCATAAATACAAAATGACATTATTACCCTCCTTTGAACAGAAAATATGTAAAAGTTTTCTATTTCAACGATGAAAACACACCGTACGCTGGCCAAGCCAAACCCCCCGCCGCCGACAATCCCTTCCTTATCTCTTACGGGTGGGCATTGGTTGGGTCGGGTTTCTTACTGATTTGACTGGACCTATTCGGGTTTTGATTAGGAATGACTAATGAGTGCCCATATGTTAGAACATACATTACAGGGATAGTTACAAGCCGGTTTGGTTTCGTTCTATCTTAAAATAAAATTAAAATAAAAAACTCACGATTCTAATTTTTGGAACCCACACCATGACCAACGATTCAATTTTAATTTTAACCTGATTTTATTTTATATTAAAAAAATTAAATATATAACAATAAAATATATATTTTTTATTATATTTAAATCAAATTTTAAATAATTAAATAAATTTATAGCTAATTTTAAAATTTATATTATATTTTATTAAGATTTCACTTAAATTTTAATCGATTTTACAATTTTTTTTACCCATAATCGCAATTTTAATTTCACCGTAACCCGACTTTGACTCATAAATCATGATTTTTTAAAAACTAAAACTAAGATCGGATTAAAGCCGACAATTCCTGTCCGGTTTATGATTCTAGCCCAGTTTAGTCCACCCTTAGCAGACGCGGTACCCAACCTGTTACTGGTTGGATCGAATTGGGTCAATAACTGGTCAAAGCTAAAAAATAAAATTATTCCCATTAAAAATTGATAAATTGTTCAAAATGTACTATGCATTATCCAATTATGACACCTGCAGTTACTTAATCTGCCAGTCGACACAGTTGGTCGGTTAATATCCCGAGCTGCTGCTCGAACGACACGGAGGTCATTCTCGAGAAGTCCGGCAAATGACCTCTCGAGTCCTTCATACACATACAATCCCCATAAAATTACACAAACAAAATGTTGAATCCAAGCAACAATCTCATCAACTCAACAGCGAATTACACGAAATGAACCTGCACACAAATTTCTATCATGGCTTCGAATATGACGATAAACAAACGAATCCGATTATGGCAACATAATAATACGAAAGCACACTACCAGGAAAATAGCCATATACCGTCGTGTCAGATTTCGGGCATTTTCATCTGCACCACTTCGGACGGCGGTCTCAAGGTGCAAACCATCTCTTTCGTCTTCCCAAAATAGACCTAGAATTCGTTGACAAATACAAATCGTCGAACGAGCAATCAAGTTCATGCCTACTATTATTAGCATGGTAAGTAAAAGAGGGTCTATGAAAGAAGAAAAAAGCACCTGATCAAGAGAATTCCTCAGCTTACTCTCCATTTCTTCAATCATTCTTCCCATGTTGCATAGATGGCCTTCTGAAACTGAGAGGCTCATATTCATCTGCCAGCAGCAGATATTCAACACGGTTTGTCTCAATTATGACGTCGAATTATATCCTATGACCGTTTATGTTACGACCCTCCCCCACTCTCAGAGTATAAGTGCCGAATTCAAATCTTTTCATGGTGAAATTATTGGGAGACAAATCATATTGCCGAATGGTATGAACCACTCTCTGTTACGATTTCTTCCGGCCCGAGAGTTCTAACCGGAAGAGGGAGCTGACCGGGAAAAAGCCCGAATGAAGCGCCCCAAGTGAAATACGGGAGTAAGTGCGGGTCGTAACAGTTCACGTCATCGTCCAAGTCTATGTTTTCGAACTTATGAACACTATCGAAAATTATCTCAACTTGCCTCTAATTTTATCCAAGTCCAATATTTTATCATCCTTCTACCCTTTCAGAATTTGGGGTTGCTTTCAACAAGGTAAAATACATCAAACCATTAAGGGGGTGTTGTTTATTGTTTAATTAATGATGCATAGCCAAGAACTGACTGACCAACCTTGCCAATGACTTAGAATAATCAATTAGTCAATAAAATAACTTGTGTGTTTGACTATTTTCCGTGAAATACAGTTCTGCATTCACGTAAGATGAAGGAATAATTGGAAAAAAAAAATAAGAGGCCAATAGAAAAATATTGTTTTGTTCAAGAGAGTGTTGAGATATTAACCCATTTAGAAGCTCGGGTGCAAGCGGGAATAGGCAAAATAATCTAAATTTAAATTTTTTAAAATACCTGTCTTCTAATGGAGCCTGACAAATTGAATGTTCCTGATGAATCATTATTTGTTGTCAACGACAGCATGATTGTACTAGTTAAGCGGTAGGTGGATAGTCCTTCCTCCTCTGGCCCACACTAGTTTAGAACATAAGGTTAAGTTGAATTAGACAAAAGTATTAAGCAATAGCAAAAGGAGATCATGCCCTGTGTATGATTTTCTGTTCGCAATAATTAATGTTTACCTCAATAACATGAATT
Source organism: Begonia fuchsioides (assembly GCA_003255005.1). Classification (NCBI taxonomy): domain Eukaryota; kingdom Viridiplantae; phylum Streptophyta; class Magnoliopsida; order Cucurbitales; family Begoniaceae; genus Begonia; species Begonia fuchsioides. Next base: position 191,411 of record QAOC01047410.1, read on the forward strand.
GCATCCCATGCTCCCTCCTGAAGATATCCTCTGCGACCCTGCCCTGTCTTTGAGCCATCTTCAAGATCAAGAATAACGCCAACTTAGTGAAACATGTGCGCATACATTATCATATGACCATGGTGTTGGTTCACTAAGAGAAAGCATACCTTTCTTTATTAAAAAGCAGGCTACAAAACCTTCGTTATCATCTTCCCACATGTATACAGATGAAATACCACCTTCATAATACCTACCAAGATATTGGTTAAAGCTGCTAATTTTCAGAATGCATAAATTAAACAAAGACAAAATATTATACCTACGAACTATATTTAATTGGATCAATTGAAAAATATAACAGAAAAAGGAAACTCAGATTCCACTCCAATTTTCAAAATATTATCTTGTTATAAAGAGTAAGGACTAGGTAAGTAAAGGACCTCACTGGTCACGATAAATTGCAAAAACATCATTTGCTTCAACTTCAAGTTTTCTCAGCTCTGAAGATGGAAGTGTTCCGTCTTCTAATGGAGGATGATATTTGTTTGACCAGGGCGATCTGCAACATAGTAAGACATTAATTTCGTTGACAGGAAAAAATATTTATTTATAAACTCTCTCTCTCTGGAGAACAATTCAGCAAAAATTATGCTACTTTGCTTAATAAGGGATTAGCCTAAAACTATTCTTACGAAAAACATGAAATAGCGACAGTTATAAATAAAAGTACTTAATGCATGAATAAATTTAAATAATTTACATATTTAAAAATTTGAATATTCAACAAAATTGATGTACTTGTATTTGTTGCTGAGAGACAATAAAGAGTAATGAGTTTACATGAATTTAAATAACTAAATTCAAACAACTAAATCTTTTGACCATCGACTGATAAAGACAATGTCCTAAGCATACCAGTTTTACCAATTTTATGAGTCAACTGTATACAAATCAAATCTGATACGCAACAGGTTTCAAAATGCTATGCATGTAATCGACTATATGAATAAATGAAAAATCCATACCACATAAAATTAACTTCTTATCATGCAACTGAGCTTTCTATCATCATCCACAAATTATCAAGGTAGGAAGAATAGCGTCCAATTCCAACAAATCAATCATATAACACTCTTGCAACATATACTAATTAGAATAGAACGCTGCAGCATGAAATATATTAGGTGCTTACCTATATGAGTCAGCATCTCTATTGTACTCGCACAATATAAATTCCTTCCCTGATTCTATGTCACAGAGGACCTGTTTTTTCAGCAATAGTTAGATAAGCATAGTTTCACAGATATTAATGCTATATGTTACAGAAATCCAATAGAAAGGGAGCTCTTTGTGATAAATTGTAACACTTTCGTTATGAATATGGGGGAATTAAAAATAGAAGCAACCAAAGAGCACAACAAAAGCAGTGTTGTGGACAAGTTGTTAGATAAAAAGAAAATTCTGCCAACACTCCAAGAAATACTAAACAATATTATATATAGGTTGCTGATTTTAGACACAAACCTTTATATTTCATCTCTTGGTGCAAAGTCACAAAAAGAATTGAAAGGGAACAAAGTAGAAACTCGTCAACAAAGGAGATATGCCATATCAATAATGGAGGAATGTGGCAATGCAAGAGAGAAGGCAATGTAATTCCATGAGTTATTGGCTGTATAGTGGCTTCGATTTTTCTTTATTTCTTAATAAAAAAGAGAAAAATTCCACCGCTTATGTTTTGGCACAAACAAAACCATCAACTATCTCCATTGGACGAGTCAAATGGTGCTGTTAAATATATTCGTGGTCACCAGTGGTTTAAGTGTGGGTGTCCGCAAGTTGAACGAAGGTGACCTTGGCGACAGCTAATGATGTATTTTCCAAAGGCTAATGACAAGGTTTAATTTGTCCCCCGCTCCAAAGTTTGAAGTTCGAAATGGACTTTTCAAAATAAAAACAGGTTTGAAAGGTCTCATAGCGAAATAAAATTATCAAATCAAAACACAGGAATGGCTACTATTATTCTCATACTATCCACAATTCCATTCATCGAAGTACCATAATCCTCAGCCGGACACTTCATAATTTGTCTAGATTTTCAATAGAGAAGGATATATAGAGTTAAGAGACGGATGCAGGAATTAGATTTCTTTATCCTGTACACCCTCCAAGAAAATAAGAAAGGTATTGAGAAGCCATTTCTATAAATTTTAGGCCACTTAAGGATCAACGTAATCAGATCAAATCTGAAGGAGATATACAGCGCGTCCATTTTACGTTGAAAAGAAACCAGAAAAAAATAACGGTACTAGAACAGAAATCAAACATCAACACAAAAACAACTCAGCAAGCAGAGAAACCGAAAAGTAGAAATGAAACACCAAACACAAAACATAACCATAGGAAACAGATGATCTCCGCAAATGAGACACTGGATAAAAACGCTCCAACAAAGAAGAGATTGAGATACCTGGAGAGGCTGATCGACTTGAGAAAGGAGATCGGAAGAGTGTTGAGGTAAAAGGCCGAGGAGAGCGGAAAGAGCAGTCTCGCAGTGCTTGGGAGGCATTCTCCTCATCAATCCCATGGCAGCCTCCATTATCGATCTCAGTTTCTCCGATTCCACTATCAAAGCATCAGACAACCGCCGATTTCAACGAAGGAAGAGACCATTTCTTCGCCGTGCATTTCAAGCCCACCGCCTTGCTCGCCTGCTTTATTTGTTACTTTTTTCCCACCTGTAATTACAACTAATATCTGGACATTTTTTAAATTCGTTCATTAAAGTTGTTCGACGTTAGAATTTAGGTCATTGTATTCGCTAGCTTTATTTATTTTATGCATTTAAAAAATTAATAAATTATATAATTATTAAAAATTCATAAAATTTTATAAAATATTATCTTATAATATTATAAATACATAATAAAATTTTTAAGAATTTTTATTAACGTACAAAATTTTAACTGAATTTATTTTTTATGTATTAAAAAATAATAATAAATTGCATAAATATAAAAAAAAATTGAAACTTGTCAGACTAACCTCTTATATTGTTTTAAATACGTGGTAAAAATTTTAAATAAGATTTTAATTACTAAATTAATTAAAAATAAAAATTTTAATAAATAAAATAAAATAAAATTGATCCGACGCATATATCTTCGTTCGGACGTCTGTACTGAAGGTACTGACCTTCCTTCGAACGTCTGTACTAGACATAGTGACTCTCTTCAAATGTTCGATGTATCTTAAAATAATTTTTCTCATGAAAAAAGTATTACTTTTCGAAACTCCTAGTTGGTTAAAAAACAAGGATATTTTTCAAAACTGTTTTATTTTAGTTTAACAAAGTGCTAATTTTAAAAAACTTCCAACACCTAAAAATGGAGCTTGGAAGCATGTCAGCCATTGGAAAGCTTCAACGCAGATGGAGAACACAGAGAGCGTCGTCAGAGAAATTGAAGAAACCGATCAGAATTCCGAGGATTCGCCTCTAATTCCTGAGCAGAAAACTGTGAGGACCAAGGTTCCTGAGGTGGAGGTCAATTTGTATCGACAAGGTAAAGGTCCGATCGCAGTGTTCAAGTCCAGCTTGGGAGGTTGGGAGCAAGACCAGCTAGAGGTTAGAGAAATTCTTGAAAAGTACGGCTTCAAGTCTTTGTTTGCATTCAATGTTGGATCGGGTCGTGGGGTCCCTATTCGCTTCAATTTGAAGAATGGAAGATCTATTTTGACTTACAGAGATGGATCTGTGATTTACGTTGACGGGGAGCCGAAGGTATCTCTTTTCCAATCATTTGATCTTCTATGTTGAGTTAGTTTTTAACCCTACGCCTTTGTTTCAAGTACTTCTGTTTTGAGAAACCTAGAAAAGAAGAGTCAAGGTAGAGTAAATAGAACATTTCCGAGCTGTGATAGACTCAGATTAACCTCAGATTATCAACGGATTTCGCTCATCCCCTTCAAAATGATTCAATGATTCAATGATTTCTGTTTATTAATCAAAATATTCATATTGTTGAAGCTATAAAAAATTGTGAAATACAGCTTTCTAGGTCAGTGCATTAATACGTTTACTTTTAACCTTCAAAGTATGTTCTGAATGTAGACATTCAAGTTCAATCTCAGCTTTTCTTCGAGTGAGTTTAGATATGAATGCATTTGACATGATACTTGTATAGCCTATGTTGAATACTTTTTTACGCTGAAAATCAATTTCACGCACACAAGATACTAGCATTCGAACATATGTCATGTACCATAAGTTAGTTTTACTGCTCTGATTTTCAGAGAATTATAAAAGTTCATCTTCTTTTCCTATGATCAAGACTGTTCATTGGAGTTGTAATATCCTAACAATGATTTCTATGGTTAGAATTATCTAAAAAATCTCATAAGGCTGGAGACATTAAGTTTTTCTGTCTTTGTTACGCAGTTAGATTTTGTTGGCTTTCATTCAGGGCTCTAAATTAATTTGTGTGTGTGATCTTATGATTATGAATATTGATGTTGATTCCTTGCTTTTATGTGGGTCGCATTGATCTTCTCACACCTCCTTTTGATGTTGTCTTTCCCTTGACTTGGAGGGAAGAATTTTGAACTAATCTTCTTAGAAATGTGGCCTAGCTAGAGAAATGGTTACGGTGATTCCCATCATAGACAAATTTTATTATTACTCATAATTATTTTATTTTGTAAAAGAACCATTTACGAGTATTGACACGATCTCTTGTTCTATAGTTCCTTCGTTTATCAGACTTACAGTCACGTCAAGATCGTTGATTGGCTTTCCCGTAAAATCATGTCGCTAAGCTCTTATAAGAAGTTCCAGTTTAATTTGGTTTTAGTTTCTTCATATTGGTTGGCATTTGACTCTGCAGCCAAAACCATCGAGTTAAAAGAAAGTAAAATGTAGTATTCTTATTTCAAAAATGTTTAAAATAAATTTGTTCGTGTTTTATGGGCAGGATTCGATGATTAAACCAGTGACAAAGATACTGTTCGGGGCGGTCATGATAACCATTTTGATAGCAGTGGTTTTAAAGGAATCTCCAGAATGGCTGAAGAAACTAAACATAACGGGTGGAAGCATTCCTCCATGGGTCCTTGCTTGCATTGTTATAGTTTTTACTCGATTGAGGAAGCGAACCAAGAACTTGTTGCAGAAATTCAGGTGGTGAAAATTGAGCTGAGATTCTCGATGTTCTCGAAAACAGGTAAATTCTTGATCGTTGAACTTTGTCCGTTGATTTACTAATATCCGAATTTTTGTATCGAACCTGATATTACAATTGCCGCCGGAGTTTTAGTTTCTTCTGATCTTCTGTTTTCTCCTCTACAATTACAGTTGTTCTAGCTCTTCCAGGTGAACATTATGAATGTTCAATTTTGAGGGACTCTTGTACTCAGATTTCTCAATACTAGTTGAATTTATGGATTTTTACTGATGTAATTAATTGAATAATTGTAATATATTAAATTTATTTTAATTAGACCAATCACAATTTAACAGCATGAACATTAAAAAAGTAAATTTATTATTATTCAATAAATAAAATTTAGCCGTTACCTTTTGTTTTTCATTCTTGATAACGCAAATGAACCAAACAAGTCGAAGCAAGTTCTCGCTGCATGAAACAATCGTATGATTTGTCATCACCCACGGTGAAAAATGCATTTTTGAACTAAATTACAGTAAATTATATAAATGTAAAAAAAAATATTAAAACTTTCTAAATTAATTTATTATATTGTTGTGCGTGCATAATAAAAGTTTCAATTTATTATGATAAGATTAATTAAAAACAAAAATGGATCCGATGTGTTCATCTTCGTTCGAACGTCAGTATCAGCTGCAGTGACTCTCATTCAGATAATTAAAAAAATTTAAAATAATTTTTTTCAAATTCTATGTAATTTCGTCTATTTTTCTAAAAATTAGACCCAAAAATCATTTTTATTTTTTTAATTTATTTATTTTTATAACAAGAATTGGATAATCATTTTTATTTTTTTTATTTATTTATTTTTATTTATTTATTTTTTTAATTTAGACCCAAGAATTGGATTCCCTCGTGGCTGTAAGTGAGATTCGCCAAGCAAAGAGAAGCTAAAAAAAAGGAGAAAATTTCAAGAAAGTGGACTGAATTTGATCTTCCCTAAACAAAAAGACTGCACCTTGATAATCTCCCTCTAATCATCTTTTAATAATAGCTCATCGTCTTCCCCCCGTCCACGGCTGCCATTAAACCCTAGCTCTTTCCAAACACCTTGGTCAAAGCTCCCACGCTTTCTTCCATCTTCTCGTTGCCCTAGAAATTCCAAGCACTTGCAGACATTCTCTCTCTGTTTTTCTCTCTCTTCTGCACATTTTTCAAATCTCCGTTTTTTTCAACTCTCGGCTAGGGAAGAGAGAAAGGAGCCACTACTGCTAACGTCAACCTATTTCTAATCTTGGGTTGATTCCGCCTTCGTCTGGCAAGCTCGAACAGCTGAAGAAGCCATTAATGGCGGCCTCTTGTATCCTCGTCTTCCTTTCTATGTTTCTCTTCCGTTTTTCTCACTCTGCCAATGTTACCATTAATGGCGCTTCTGAGTGGAAATACTCCACTCTTCGTGTTCGTATCGGAGATTCTGTCCGTAAGTTGTTTGTCAGATTGAAGATCTGCGTTTTTCTTTTTGATTTTTAGTTCTTATTTGTCTCTGTTTTTTTACAGTTTTTAAGCATAAATACCATTACGGGCTCTACATTTTCCGAAACGAAAAGGCATTTAACGCCTGCGATTTCCACCAAGCTTTTCTCCTTAGCAAGCCAAACGCCATTTACAGGGTATTTCTATTTCTCTCTCTAGTTTTCTCTCTCCAGTTCATAAGCTTCCATTTCCACTTACAAGCTGTGGTTTTAATTTCACGGGTCCTCGTTAATTCGTTTTTTACTCTCGAATTTGGCAGTGGAATCCATCCCGCACAGGCTTTTTCTTCTTCTCCTTCAAAAACAGCTCGCTGAGCTCCTCCAATGGCTGCGAAAAGCTAGCCATACTGGTCGTTGCTGCTTCGGAACAAAGCTCGGAAGCTCCGCCTCCAATGGCGGCTCCGGGACCCGTACCCGGCGGAGTAGTGGCGTCTTCTCCGGCATTTCCATGGCCATTCCAGCCTCGCCAAACTGCTTCGCCGCCGACGAGCATTTCGCCGGAGACAAGCTCTTCGGTACCGGCGCCGTCAATGGTGAGCTCCGATAATGGAGTCGGAAAAGGAAAAGGAACGCCATTTATCTACAGTAATCCTGCCGTTCCTCTGCCAACTGGTGAAGTTGACTCTGAAACCATTCAGCCTTCTTTACCCACCTCCTCCCACAAAGCAAAGGTAACTTTTTTCCACGGTTCGGTCCAATTTCGATTTTCAGTTCGGTCCTATTTTGGGTTAAAAAAAAAAACATCTTTCTCCGATAATTCATACCGTGTTCTTTGCAGGTGATGGTGGGATTGCCAGCCATTGCAGCGGCTTTACTTTGTGGTGTTATGCTTATCTTTTAGAGAGAGAGAGAGATTAGGGTTAGAGTGTTAGTGAAAAGTAGCTTTGTTTAGTGATCGTTTAATCATGATTTTTGAAACCCTTAATCATACTTCATCCAATCATTTTCTACTTTTACATTCATTTTTTTTAAATATTATCTTATAATAATATTAATGTCAAGTAAATATTTCAAGTTATTTAAATAATAATTATTTAGTAAAAACATGTTTTAAGTTAAAAGAATTGATGCAGTCCGCTAAGGATGACTCGACCCTACAGTGGCAGTTTGCGTGATTATTTTTTTTATTTTTAAGATTTTTTATTTATTTATTTTGATATAAGTCGAGGTTTTTTTAAACACTTGAAATAGTCATGAAATTGTAAATACCATTGACGAATTTATAGCAATCTCTTCTCGGCAAACACGGTAGATCCGAGATGAAGATAATAAAGCATGATGTAGAACTTTCGAATATTTTTTATTTTTTATAAGAGTAACTATAGAATTATATTATTGTCACATTTCGCAACGTGATTAGGTCAATTAAAATATATTTAATAAATAAAATATAAATATTTATTTATATTTTAAATTGATCAAATCACGCAGCGACACGTTAGAAAATATGACAAAGAGTATGACAACAAAGTAAACTTAAACTAACTCATCTTTATAATTACTGTTCTCAAGGTAGAGAAATGAAAATTTTATTCAAGATGATGGACTTTTTGGGGCTTTTGAAATTTGGGTAGATAACAATTTACCCTCTGTACTATGCAGTTATTTGTAAAGGTTTAATTTTTTTCTATGAATATAATTTTACGATAATTGCATTGAACATCTTGTCATCGTATTTTCACAAAATTTAATAATATTTATTTAATTAATTAACATATTTCATTAATAAATAAAATGTAAATATTATAAATTTGTAGAAATTCATGTTTTTATAAGATTACATGAATTAAATAAAAATAAAATTTTATTATTATATTTTATTTTATTTTTTTATGAGTCTTTAAAAAAAAAAAAAAAGATGAAAATAGCTAATTAAATTGATCTACATTAAAAAAAATAGTTAGTTTATGTTTATCCTCTTTTCATATCTCTTAATGTGTCGCTGATCAATTTAAAATATAAATAAATATTTAAATTTTTATTCATTAAATATATTTAAATTCACTCAATCAAACAGCGACACATCAGAAAGTATGACAAACGTATATGACCAGAAGGTGACTTTAGAATTACTCTAAAATAACGTTTATTGCAATTATTATAAAATTTACAATATTAATTGTTAAATTTTAAAGTTTAAATTATCTTTTATAACTATAGAGACAAATGTGTAAAAGAAAAGACCAAGGCCAAAGTAGCACCTATTTCAATTTGGAATTGTAGCACTTTCTAAAAGTGAAAAGTCTCTCCTCTCCTCTATCTATCTTTTAATTCCGGCCCTCAGCGTAGAGAAATCAAAACGAGACGCCAAATCGATGGGCTTTTTGGGGCGTCCAAAATTTCGAATGTCAAAAAACAAAAACCTTTCCAGTTTCCTCTTGCATTAGAGATTCCTACGGTTGTAGTTTTCTGTCGTTGACCATTTTCTGTTCATGACTCCAGTTGGACCACGTGACGAAGAAGGAGAAAGATACCCAGAAATCCTATGGTCTTTCGCCATGTCCACGCCATAGCCCATTCCTTCTTTCATCCCTCATCTTAATCCCTGTCTTTTTGCGATTTATTTCTCTCGCCCATAAAATCTTTACAATATTTGTTTATCCTTTTACGCCCATTTCCGACAACGAAGTTTCTGTGCTGTCGAAACCATTCTTAGCCAGTTGGCCCAATAATACGATCGATGACGTTTACTTGGACTCTTACAGCAAATCGCCATCGACCCTTTTGATTAAAAGTGTTTCGCATTATTCGAGGCCTGTAGTTCATCTAATTTTTCGGTTCCTCTTAATCTTCGTTTTTTGCCTTTGCGTTTGTTTGGAGGCTAATCTGTTTGAATTCAGCCATTGACTGACCGGTAGATGTTCTTTTATTGTCTGGTGTACTTTGCATAACCTAATATCTGTTTCAATCGTCCTGTCTTTTCTGTTTCTTTCCCTTTTTCCTCGTACTCGATTGTGATTTCTGAGTTGCATTTTTTTCAGCTCAAATTCTGTGGATAGTATGAAAGATTATGTTAGGCCTCTTAAATGAAATTGAGGGTCTGATTCTGTTTCTTAGTTTAATTCGTTTTGTGTTCAAATTGTTTCAGATTGTATGATTTTGGTAAAACCTAAGTGTTTTAATTGTTGAAACACTGCAAACACTTGGTGAAATGAGGGGCAATGAGGTTGATCACGCTTCTCATGATTTTGTGGATAAAGATGGTAGCTTCAAAGGGCTGAATAATAATAGCGAACAGGCTGATAAAGTGGATCAACTAATCGATAATATTCGAAGCGAAAATTCTGGGGCAGGTTCTTCTAGAGAGGTAGAGAAAAAATTGAGATCAGCTCAGCACTCTTCATTTTCTGAGTCTTCTCAGCCTGATGACATGAAGTTGAGTTCTTCATGTCGAAAAGGTGACTGGTTTTGAGACTTTTGAGTTTGAGTTCTTTCCCTTATACTATGCTTTATAGATTGAAATAGTATTTATGAAGTGAAAAAACTTGAATTTGATGTTTAAAATCATGTCACGCAGCTGATTTGTTGGATTTCTGTGGCAAGATATGAACGCTAATGTTTTGTTTTCTCTACAAATTTATGTTAGTGTCGCAAAATTATGTAATTGTTTTTCGATCTTCTTAGTTATATTAAATCACATATTTTTTTCGGTCATTGCTCGATTTCTAACAATGTAAGTGGTCTTCTTTAGGGATGTTCTATTATATTTGGCTTTTTTCTAGAGTTTTAGGATATGCACATGGGCGGCATTGAATATTAGAAATGACTCAAAATTGGGCTACTGTATCGATGAGGATCAAAGAAGTGATAAGGAGATCCACAAATCTAGGTGGAGATAACGATGAAGATCCTCACAATTAATTAGTTTTGAGTGTCGAGTTTAACAAATAATAAAAAATGGTATTGAAGTAGTTTCTTATGTCAAAACTTCAAGCTATGGATAAGATTGGGAAGATTCTAAACTGGTCTAGATTTCTCATTTGCATTCCTCAACTGACCATTTCGGACTCCTACAATGAGAACACACAAGCATATTTCAAAGTTTTAAATACTATAATCTTCGACTAATTTCATAACCGTGTTCCGTGAAGGTTTGGATCACAGCACCTCCGCAACCAGTGGCGGTCGAAGTAATTTGTTATCCGAGGAACAAGACATCATTGTAACTAAATCAATGTCGGAGAGGAGACCAGACCTAAAGTTGGATCGAATGTCGGACCGTGAAAAGGTATATGAACTATAATTACTATGATGGGCATTGTATGAATGTATAGTAATTTGGAAAATAATAAGATTCGTGCTTTCGTCTTATGCTCAGAAAAAATTGATTGGCAACTTGGTCAAGATACAAAATGACGGTACGGTAGAAGTTGATTTCGAAAAAAACTCACCTGTTGCGTCGGAGTTGTTAGAGCTTCACTCTACCATTGAAGGACTCCCTATTTCGTACAGTGCGGATTCGGTCACTTTTGAGTCGAAGAAATCAATTCCAAGATTGCAGATTGCCATGCTCGTGGTCGGGACAAGAGGAGATGTACAAACTTTTCTGGCTATGGCAAAGAGACTGAAGGTGTGTTTAAACTTGTGCTGTTGCGTTTTTTTATAAAAGAATGAATATAAATGATTAAATTATCTTTACTCACTAACTTGGACTTTTGAGACAGTTGTTAATTGTCATGGTATCAAAGTTAGCAGTTTCAAATTCGAAACTCAACAAAGACAAAAAATATCTAATAAAAAAATACTCATATGTTAAAGAGAATGAATATAAATGATTGAATTATTCATCACTCACTAACTCAAGCATTTTGGGATAGATGGTAATTTGTTACTTGTGATCATTGTCCATATTTTTTAGAAGAATCTGGGTCAAGAATTTCGAAACTTGATTTTCTATGATAACTCATGTTTTTTCTTCTAAATTTTTTTTTATAAAAAATGTCCAAAAATTATGTTGTTTGTTGAATGTGCAGGAGTATGGTCATCATGTTCGGCTGGCAACTCATGCTAACTTCTGCACTTTTGTGAGATCGGCTGGCATTAGCTTTTATCCTCTGGGTGGGGACCCTCGGATTTTGGCAGGATGTAAGAGGTTTCGAATTTTGAAGTTTTTTCATTGTAAAAAGAATCGAATTCAAAATCCAAAACAATGAATTTTCTATGGTTTTTTACAGATATTACTAATTAGGAAATCTCTATGAAACAACATAAAAGATTGATTTTTTTTTTATTTGTAAGAAAATCTTTACTCCAGTTAATTAAATAAAATTTTAGGATCAGAAAAAAATATTAATATAATAAAGTAATAAATAAAAAGTTGTATTATCATACAAATATTTAATGTCAAAAGATGAAAAATTCTGTTCTACATTCCTTTTCCATATATATATGTATGTAGAATTCTAGATTCATTCTAATTATTAGAGAATTCAAATAATTATACTCATGTAGATATACTTAGTGTTCCATTGCAACAATAAGTCATCTTAACGCCTCGAGTTACTCGTCATTTAGAAAAAAAGTACTATATTTAGTCTTTTATTTTGTTATTGATAGAAATTAATTGATTGGGGTTGATTTCAGATGTGGCTAGAAATAAAGGCTTGATCCCATCGGGACCAGGGGAAATAGCTATACAGAGAAAGCAGCTAAAAGCCATTATTGAATCCCTTCACCCTGCTTGTATTGAACCGGATATGGAAACCGGTGCTCCTTTTAGAGCTCAGGCAATTATTGCAAATCCTCCTGCTTATGGTAAATTTATCGAAAAGCTACTTTTTACAACTTTATATGTGATATTTGGTGTTGAAGTTAGAAATACGTGTAATTTGATTTATGTTTCTAGCTTTTATGTTAAACTGCTACGACAGTGTTAAGTTAGTGAAATTGGCATTTCAACTGGTAGAGCTTCGATTATAACTCTCGAGATTAAACGATTCATCTTTCTTCCTGTTTCATTTTGGTAATTTATTGTATCCATTATGAATTTTTACGGGTTTTGTGCTTGTACGTTCGGGTTGTAGGACACATGCATGTTGCTGAATCTCTTGGTGTACCCCTTCACATGTTCTTCACAATGCCGTGGACGTAAGTTGGATTCTAGTACATTTTTTCACTTTTTCTTTGCCTTTTGATAAGCATCTTTGTTTTGCTATTGAAATTCTGGCCTTTTGAGAATAACTACCGCACATTATCGAAAGATCTGTATAATTATACTTGATCAAAATATCGATTTTCAAGAAAGTGGACTTAAGACTGGTGTCCAAATTGGCAAAGAAAAGGAAGAAAAGAAAAATCATTCATCATCATCTCAGGCTGCTTATATTGATTATGAACACATAGGCCGACTAATGAATTTCCTCATCCTTTGGCGCGTGTACCTCAAAGTGCGGGTTATTGGGTACACAAAAATCAATTATTTGTTTTTTTAATCTTCGTTAATGATTCAACTTAACCAATCGTCTATGTTTGTTTATGTTCTTATCCGGTCCAGCTATCGTATATTGCTGTGGATTTACTGATATGGTGGACTATAAGGGGATATATCAATGACTTCAGAAAGAAGAAGCTAAAGCTTGCTCCTATCGCATACTTCAGTACGTATCACGGCTCGATAGCTCATTTACCGACAGGCTACATGTGGAGTCCCCATGTTGTTCCGAAGCCGAGTGGTACGAGACTAAATATTGTTTTTTTCATCGTTTTGATTCGTCATTTCGTCTGGAAATAGAATAATTATGGATTAAAATAGATGGCTTTTTGAAAAATTGAATTTTGATGAACAAAATCTGCAGATTGGGGTCCTTTAGTTGATGTTGCCGGATATTGTTTTTTAAACCTCGGATCGAAGTTCGAACCTCAGAACGAGTTTGTCGAGTGGATCGAAAGAGGACCAAAACCGATATATATAGGCTTTGGGAGCATGGTATGATCATCTTACTCGACCCGAAATCACTATGCCCTGAACTGATAATTTTTCTATAAATTTCGAGGCTAGTTGGTTCCGATACTCCCTGAATCAATATTTCTCTTAAATGTGTGCTCACTATAGTTTTTTTTCTCATAAAAAGCCGCTTGACGATCCCAAGAAGACAACCAATGTTATATTGGAGGCACTGAATGATACCGGTCAAAGAGGAATCATCGACCGTGGTTGGGGAAATCTCGGAAATTGTTCGTCTAATCTCGGAAACACCATTTTTACAACATGTTTTATTTTCGGGATGATTGTAAATGTTTGATGAAAAAAATGTCTTTTTTGCAGTAACTGAAGTTCCTGACAACGTTTTCCTATTAGAAGATTGTCCACATGATTGGTTATTTCCTCTTTGTTCGGCCGTGGTAAGAACCTCAATAGATCTTATTGATTTTGTTCAAATCTCGTTCGTTAATCGTTCTGAATCGACGCAGGTTCACCATGGCGGTGCGGGAACGACGGCGACCGGACTTAAGGCCGGGGTAATATCGTTATGAATGCTATTTCGAGTCCTTCGATTGCTCGATTATTTCAATTGCGATTCTGTTTGTTGAACTTTATGTAATTAACGGAGGGTTTTTGCGCTGCAGTGCCCGACGACCGTTGTGCCTTTTTTCGGAGATCAATTCTTCTGGGGCGATAGGATACATCAGAAAGGGTTGGGACCCGAACCTGTGCCGATATCTCAACTTAACGTCGATAGTTTATCGGCTTCTATAAGATTCATGCTTAAACCAGAGGTACTCTTTTTTAGTTTATACTAGGTTTGCCTTTTTAGTATATTATTTAGCACCAAACGTGCTCGGAATGACAAAAAGTCTCTCCGGCAACCACGGACAGTTGCCCAAATATTAAATAAAATGCTATTATATTTGCATCATATATTTTCTGATTGTACACGCTAACGTATCAAAATATGATTGATATAATAAATATAATAAATAATTATTTTAATTATAATACATTCAATGTATTTTAACTAGATAAATCATTGTCTAATACGTTAACATGTAGAATGAGAAAGAATGTTAATTAGATAAACCTGACATTACTCTTTGAGTGAAATTCGATTCGATTATTCAATTTCAATCTGACGTTATGCAGGTAAAATCCCGAGCGATGGAATTGGCGAAGCTGTTGGAGAACGAGGATGGCGTTGCAAATGCAGTCGATGCGTTTCATCGTCATTTACCGGCCGAAATTCCGGTCCCGGTCATATCGACGGAGGATGATGATGGTCCGGATGTTTTCCAACGGATCTTTATTCAAATCGAAAAGTGGTGTTGTCTTCCCTGTAGCTAGTAGCTCTATCGTTGTATATTCTTACGATCGAGTTCTTTCTTTTTTACGATTTTTTTTCATTCAATTGATTCGTAGTCTTTTCTCGAGCAATAATCTTTAGATCTAGCGAGTTCGTGGCCAGACCATACTTTTGATGGAATCAAGTTTTGTGATTTGTGTTCGTTCCGTCCGGTGTGAAATTGGATTGATTTTCCCGAACTGCTTAGTTTTTCGGGTTAATAGTTTTTCGGTCAAAACACGACTGTTTCATATAAGAACGAGCATGGTTTGGTTTGGTTTGGTTTTAGATCAGCCTTGAACCAAATGGACATGCAACTTAAACATAATTGGTCGAAACTAATCGAAGTTCTCTACAAGTTGGTTTGGTTTTATTTTGTTAAAATCATTTGAATTAAATTATTATTTTTGATAAATTAAACTATTGTTATTTTTAGTATTTTTTTTTAACATTCAATAATAGGGTTATTCGTACGGTTTTTGGTTGACCCCACCGAACCCTAATTGCCATAACTGAACCAAAATTTTTATTATTTAAATAATATTTAATTTACATAAAATTAAAAAAAAAATTAATTCAAATCCGATTAACCCCACAATACCTCTCACTGACACGTGTGACTGACTCGATAATTAAAATTTTAAATATTAATTTATTCCAAAAACTTAAATACTTCAATAGATAAATTAATATTAATATTTAAATAAATTATAAAATTATAAAAATTAAAAATTGAATTATTCAGTTGTTCCATATAATTTTGTAATTAAGTTAATCGATTTAGAATTAAAAATAAACAATATATTGGCGGTCTACAGAGGCAAGGCTGTATGATTTGGTCAATGAGAACTAATGTGGTGGCAATTATCGGGTACGAGAGGGCCCTACCATTAAGGAAATGGAACTCGATCGGACGATGAACGTGGCAACATGATCGCGATATTTTTGGGACCCACACGTGTCATCAGAATCAACTCATCTTAACTGAAACGTGGCCACCATGATTGCGAGTTGCTGGGTCCCACGAGAAGATTTCCCAAATTAAAATAAACAATAATTTTACTCTAAATTTAACAATATTTTTTAAAATAATTTAACTTGATTTGATTATTAAAATATTTTTTAATAATATTGTTTACTTTTATTGATATTGGCATTAGTAATTAAAAATAATTAAATGAGTGAAATTAATTATTAAATTATTTATTTTAAAATAAAAAAATTAATCTTGCCGACAATATGGGAAAATAGGCCCACATTTATCCAGAGACAAATGATGTGGGGGGTGTTATCGTCTTTGGCTTTAGGGTTCCCTTTACCCTTAGTACTGGTTAAGGTTCATCTTAATGAATATCTCCAGCTTCTAATTTCCTCCTCATTTAATTGCATTTAAATATTTATATTATTTATATTATTCTTTTTATAAATAATTTTATTAATTATACAAAAGTACATCAAAGACTCGCATATTTTGACATTATTTAAATATTTGTTCACGAGATGCAGATAATGTGGAGATATTTAATTATAGACTCTAATCTAAGTTAATTATTTCAAAGAATATTATATAATTCCAATATTATATTACAATTTTAAAAATGGGTAATATTTAAATTAAATTTTAATGTGATAAATTATAAATAGTTAAAACAAAATCTCACATATCTTGACACAATATTTTTTTGAAAGTCATATTTTAAAAATATATATTTGAATTTAAAAAAAATATTTGACCTATACAACAATAATTAAGGAGTAAACTCGGTAATCTATAATTAAATATTGATGATATATTTAATTCAATTAATTAATTAAATTTATTGTAATAATTTATTTTGAGTTGGTCACATGCTTTATTTTTAAAGGTATTAGCATGTCGAATATGCTTTCTTTGGCATCGAGAATATCACATTTTTATTTATTTAATGATATTATTTACTTTATCTTAATTTTATTTTTTAGATTAGGTAAATTATCCATTTAGATTTGCGACTTTTAATTAATTGGACGGTACGCCACAAGATACATGTGCGCGTAACACAAAAAATCAAATCATATAGGTTATTAATATTTATTAGTCTAATTATAATTATAAGATATAGAAAAAATCATAGATAATGAAATCGGCAAGAATAAGAAAGAAATAAGGTCCATTAATCCTGACCGTCCATTGCAGAATTATTCAAAGTTCACGCCACTTGGCATAATGCTAAAGGTGGACTGGCATTTATGCTTGAATCCGAGCAAAAAACTCCTATAAATACCACAATATTCCAATGCAATATCACTCGTCCACTTCCCACTTGACAACTCTACGTTTCCACACTACTAACCACCGGAGCCGCCATGTCGGAGGAGAAGCACCACCACCACCTCTTCCACCACCGCAAGGAGGAGGACCAACCGCCGGTCGAGAACACCTATTCCGAGACAACCTACGCCGAAGCGGCATACGACGCCCCGGTCGGAGACTCGTACGACAAGCCCGTTGTGACCTCGTACGACGAGACGGTGTTGACGACGGAGAGCAACCCGGAAGTGGACTACAAGAAGGAGGAAAAGCACCACAAGCACCTCGAACACGTCGGTGAGCTCGGGGCTGCCGCCGCTGGAGCTTTTGCCCTGGTATTTTCTCATATTCTTATCTTAAATCAGTAAATTCTAGGGGTGGGCAGATGCTCGGGACCGGAACTCCGATTCCGGCCCCAATTTTTAAAATTCATGAAACAGAACGCGGGTAGCAAAAATAATCTAAAATCGGATAAAATCTGACCAAAACTAAATCAAACCTCGTCCAATAGCAAATTCTTTGCATTTTCTGGAGGCTTGAAATGATTTGAGTTTTTGGTCGGGAATTTCAGCACGAGAAGCACAAGTCGGAGAAAGACCCGGAGCACGGCCACCGACACAAGCTGGAGGAGGAAATAGCGGCGGCGGCGGCCGTCGGCGCCGGAGGATACGCGTTTCACGAGCACCATCAGAAGAAAGAGGCCAAGGAAGACGACGAAGAGGCTCACGGTAAGAAACACCACCACCTTTTCTAAAATTACTCCCTTTTCTGCTTTAATTTCTATTTTCTTTTCTGGGTTTTCTTTCAAATAATTATTGTGTGTTCGTGAGTTGGTTGAGTCGTTGCTTTACGTCGTCGTTTGGTCGGTGGAAGTGCATTGTTGTAACGTGGCTTTTTTATTCCCATGAACTCTGCTCCTCGTAATATACGATGCTTATTATTATATTTTTCTTGAGTTTATTATTGAAATTACACAAAATATAAATATTTGGATATGGTTTGATTCGGGTTGATTTTAAAATCAACCTGAACCGAAACTAATCAATTGAAATTGATTTCTTTAAATAACTGAACCGATCGATCCACCGAGCCCAAAACCAGCGCATACTTCGACCAATACGACATATAAATATCATACTAACCATTGACCATTGCTTCTAATTATCTACTAAATGGATGATATATACACTAATCGAAACTTTTTGTCACCTTCAAATGCACAATTTTGGGATGCAAATGTTAGAAATTAATACCCATTTTGTGTATTCCGAGGTTAGTTCTTCGTCATCGACTCCGGTTTCTTCTCAATTGCATTCCAAAATGCCGGTCTTGCAACACAGTTGGGAACTTCCTTGAAAAGAAAAATTATAGAATGCAATATACGAAATAAGGAAAAAAAAATCTACCGAGTTTAAAGTCGCGATCTTAATCCATGGTATAATCAAACATGACTTGATTTAAAAACACCGACAAATTAAACCCATGCAAAATTCTTAAACATCGATCGAACAATAAGTCAAAGATTCCGGTATTTATTAAGTTAGTATCGTTCCTTGTTTGTCTACCAATAAACAAGAGAGTTTGTTTCGGTGGCTAAAATAGAACCAAACCGTAGTGTTACTATTCACAAATCGAGGAGTAATTAAAATAATAAATTAATTACATCGATTACTAATTCACATGACATAGCATTAGAGATTGAAATTATAAAGCGAGTCCAACATTATTCAGCGTGAACTACTTCTAGTTAAAAAAATAAACTTAACATTATTGGAATGCATTTCAAGTATTTAAAAGCCAAATATTCATTCATATTCTCGCTTAAAATCGTAAACTTCGGATGGAATTAACTCCCGAAAACTCAAAATATGTTCAAATCTTTGATTCATGTTATTCGAAGTTTATGCATGTTAGAAAGACAGAACATACCAGCAAAGACTGCCTTTGTTCTTCAAGTTACATTTATTGCCAATGGTGATAAAACAGGAGAATCAAAGAGAAAGATAACAGCTTCCGATTTGCCTGTCGAAGTTATTCAATCGTCCATGAGACGGTCTATAACCAGTTTGCTGACAGCGGAAGCATCGACCGTCACAGCAACCTTAACAGTTGGTTTCTCGCACCATGCTGAAACTTCGCCAAATCTAGCATCATTATCCAGAGACACATCAAAAGTGTAAGTTATAATTCGACATATTAAATTGATTTTATGTTCCTAGTTTTTAGTAGTTTTATAGCTGCGAAACTTTTGATTTGCCCGTGTTTTTAGGAGCTTTTAGATTGTTTATGCATCCGAAACATCTCAATCTGCATCCGAAGAACAAATACAGAGAATAAAAAGCCAAGTTTTTTTAATATTTTTTTTTTCGTATTATAATTTGTTGATCTGTCAAAAATCGTTGAAATGCCAGCAAAAGATAATTTAGGGGTGGGCACAGTTCGGTCCGGCCCAGTTTTATTCCAAAACAGAATCGAAAAAAAAACTCACGGTTCTTGATTTTTAAATAGAAACAGGTAACCCACGGTCCATCAGGTTTTGAGTGATTGAGCTGGCTTAGAACCATCTTTTGCATTTATATCGAGTTTAATTAAGTTTTGAGTGGGGTTTTACCCTATTTTAGATTTTTTTTTTACTCACGGTCCCGGTTTTAGTTTCAAGGTTCATTACTCCCAAAGACTTGAATCACAGTTTTTAAAAATTTATAACTAAAATTGGACAAAAATTGATAGTTCTGGTCCGGCTTGCAATCTCGGTCTGATTTTGTTCACCCTTAAAAAAATATTGATTTAAGAAGGATCGCATAAGTGGAAAGAAGTTCACCTTTTTTGTTTGTTATATAATATGGTTAGTCCCTTGGTGATCCCCGTCGTCTGAACTCTAACGACACCCTCTGTATAAGTGAAAAGTGAAGGATCGACGGCTGCAAGCATGGCCGTTGGATCGTGAAGATAGACTCCTACAAACAACCGAAAATTGAAATCAGTTCATCACAGCTAGTAGATTTCAAGTGAAAGTTGTCCAATCCATTCAAAACAAACCTTTCATGTGATATGCTTCGTGATGATATGCAAAGTACAAAGGTAAAATTTTGCATAAGTATTGAGCATATTTTCCTTCGCACTTTCCTAATTCATCAAATTTGACATCTACAAGAAATCATAAAATCCAAATAAAAATCATAAAAAGAGAACATAATGATGATCTAACACATTTTTCATCGTACAGAGCTTCTTCCCCTAAATTGGTTTAGTGACAACCATTAAAAAACAAAAAAGTTGAACATCATACATGTTGGCTTTTGGGTATACTTTCGTTTAGGGTACATAGCAACTTATACCTTAAATTATAAGGGTAGTTGCAACAGACAGTCGACAATGAACACTTCAAACTTTAGTATAATTGCAACAGATAATTTGTCATTACATTTTTTTTTGCTAATTCGAACCATGTTCAGTCATTTAGTTAAAAATTTCATAAATAATGGTAATAAAAAAGTTAAAGATTATAAATTTGTGAATATTTTTAATTTTTACAAGATTGAATGAGTTAATTAAAAATGTCAATTTGTTATTATATTTTTTTTTATTTCTCGACAAGTCGCGAAAATTAATCATATTGACAAAAATAGTTAATCAAATTGACTGATATCTTAAATTAGAAAAAAAAAATGATATAACAACGTGTCCTTCAAAGTGTTCATTGACTACTTTTAAAGTACAAAGTATTTTTTACAATTATCTTTATAATTCACGATGTAAATTGTTATTTATCATTTCTTTTATAAAAAGAACAAAAACAAAAAAGAGGTCCAAGAAATTTATCTTTAGATGGCAATCTATCGGATTACTTGGCTTCGATATTTGGGAGGACATCAGTTTCACCATCCTTAAATTGGTTGGTAATTGTGAGTTTTAAGGATTCATAGATTTAGTTTTACTACTTCTATCAATCTAATGAAGCTTCTTTTTCTGGTAATACCTGACAAAACAACTTGATGTGTAACGTTTATTCCCACGACTAAGACATCTGCTCCACTACAAAATACGATATCTGCTGCATCTGGATCTCCAAATACCTACCCAATAAACATCATTTTTAACTAACCATTATACGCTGTTCAATTTAACTTTTTTAACCAATCGGAGCAAATATTAGTAAGAAAATCAACGTACGTTTGCTTCAGTGGCTGGATTTACATTCCCATTGACAAAAAATGCACCACCTAGAAAAACGATCTGCTTAACTTTTTTGCCAAATGTAGAATCGAGCTGCATAGCCTGTAAAAAAAACAGCTATTATCATATCAACCCGTGATCAATACAAATAGTAAAAAAAGACTACTTCCTATCGCGATTCCGACCAGTGCAATATTTGTTAGTGGGCCCAATGCCACCACAGTGACTTTTCCCGGGTGAAGATTGACTTGCTCGATGAGAAAATCAGCTGCTGAAAGCTCGATTGGCTTTCCATTGGGAGGATGAAAATTTTGGTTGCCCAGTCCATCACTTCCATGGACAAAGCTAGCATTATGAAGTTTGGTACCATTCTATATAAGACAAAGACAATAAATCATTAGTACACAATCAAATCAACTTCTTTTTGGGTGGTGGAAGGCTGTCTCTATCTATGGGTGGACACTCTATCTATAGGTAGACACGACAGGTTGAGTCATTTTTAAAATAAATTGATTTAGTCCAATGGATTGGTCCTTGAAAAATCAACAACTCAATCGAATAATCGATCAGCATCGAAACCGACTAAAAAATTTGACTTGGTTTCAGTTATGGTTCAAATTCTATTTCGTAAAATCCAAACTGACAATTACTAACCCAATTCAAAACGAATGTTAATACTTCATACATATTCAAATGAACAGTTCAAATAGCTGGTTAAAAGACTCAAAATTATAATCTAAATCCAAATAAATCCAATCATTTCTCACAAATTTTGGATTGTATCAGTTCACGACCCGATCCAACATATCAATTTATAATTGATCATAAAGAGAAGTAATGGAACTTATAAATTTGACAAATGCTTCTTAGACAGAGATAATTTCAAGAACTATTGTTAAGAACTTACAGTAACTGTGACATGAGATCCCTCTGCCACAGGAATGTCAGTTCTCCCAGCAATCTCCAACTAATTATCAAAATAAAAAAGATGGGAGTTCATTCTTTTATTTTGTCAATAAAAAATAAAAACAAACATAGTAGCCGAAAACAGTCGAGAAAAACGAAATTCATAATGAATGTCGATCAATTACCAAATGCAGGGCATTTCGGGTGGCTAATGTTGTAAAAACATTCCCAAAAATGGTTGTCAGGCCAATCACCTCTACCTCGGGCGAATTTAATGCCATAAAAATTGCCATGGCATCATCTGCAAAGCATCATTTATCAATTGAGTTTCTACTGTATATGTATATATGTCAAATACACCTAAAATTCTCAGAGAAACAGTATGAAATATTAATCCACGTAGTAAACAAAATTTTTCAAATGAAATCCCACGTTACCAATGGTTCAATTGATCTTAACTCCAAAGATAACAATAGATCATTAAGTGCTCCAAATTTTCCAAACGATGATTAAATGGAGTTTGCTTACCAATACCAGGGTCGGTGTCGATGATGATCTTCTTAGGCTCAGTTATCATGGTTTATACTACATAAAAAACAGATTAAGTAGTGGAACAATGTCTGTGGGAAGATTAAAAAAAACGTCAGAACTTCTTAGGAGGCCAAACATTAGAAGACAACAAGAAACCCAAAACATGCTGAATCACAGTGATGAACGGTATAAGGAAAACGAGAAATTAGAGAATCACTTTAGAAATTATTACACAGTGAATAAAAAAGGGTCAGCTTAGGAGACCCAATTGATCAACAAATAAATTTATCACGAGACAAAAAGAAGGAAATGGCCCAAACTATAGAAGCCGGTAAGAAACCAAAATCTTTATTTGAAAGATACATTTCGCTATATGTGACCTCAATTCGCAGATCAAAGCAATACTCTACGATCCCAGGCAAACCCAGGTAAAATTTTCCACTTTTCTCCCCAGAACTTTATACCCGAAAGAATACAACTACGAAAGACCCTGTGGCGGACAAAAAATAGTTGATATTTGTATCAGATTAACGCGAAGACGGGATAAAAAGACCAGAGAGGGTGTCTGCGAATGTGCTAAATATCATCAAACGACTTTCGAAAGTGTTATTTTTACGAGAAAGATAAATCTTGACGAATTTGTGGGATTGATAGGTTCGAACATAATCTTTTAGTCTGATTTTGATCGGTATTGGTCACGTAGGGGTGGGACCCACGGGTTCGATTCGGTTATTTTCTAAAAAATAATCGATCCGGCGGGTTCGGGTTTGGAAATTTTTAAGCCGAAGCGTATCCGATTAATTTTGATATCCGACTCATATCTGACGGGTTGAGTTTGGTTAAGATTCAGTTTTTTATTCGCGTTGGGCCTCAGGTTGGGCTTCGGGTTTAGAGCGGGTTTGAAGTGGGTTTCGAGCGGGTTGTGTCGAGTTTCGTAAGCCACTCACCCTATACATATCCATGATATGTAATTTGAATTAATTAGAGAGTTGTGTTTTATAACAACAAAATTATTCATATACATTTTAAGAGCTCAAAAGAAAATTCCTACATCGACTAGACCTTAGGTTTAAACCGAACTATGCAGATCGAGCCTCTTTGGATTTGTTTCCGGTTTGGTCACAGTTTTTAAAATCAAAAACCGTGAAAACCTAAGCAAACCACGCAATAAATATAATCAATCTAAATCTAGTTAGTCCGACTCAATCCCGGTTAAAA